>PVJH01016539.1:0-42802 GCA_004026705.1 Nesogale talazaci
TAGGATAAAGCGCAAATGGCTGCGGCTGAGGCACTTAGGGCATCCTAGAAGCCCAGGAAGCAGTTGTGGCCTCCCTGCCTGCCCAGCTTGTGGAAACCACCATGTCCAGAAAGCGAGCAAGAGACCCAGGCCAGGGAGTGAAGGTGAGATCGCACAGTGGCCCCGCTGGCACAGGCGACTAATTCACAAGGACTCCACTCACAAGAAGTAAGGATCAAAGAACTCGAAGAATCCAGTCGACGCATTCCTAAACCAGCCCCATTCCTGGGACCTGGAAGGTGCAAAACACTCAACTACTATCCAAAAGTTGGCAGTTTGAATGCATGCAGAGGTGCCTTGGAAGAAAGACCAGGCAGCAGTGGCAGCAGTGATCTGCTCCTGAGAAGTCAAGGTCGTGGAAACCTGATGGAGTCAGAATCCACCTGGCACAGCACATACGTGGGTGGAGGCAGCACAGAGAGTTCTGACCTCATGCTCTGTCCTTCCACGGGGCCCCGTCTCCTTATCTACTCAACGGGGACATTAATCAATGAGCCAAAGGTCTCTTGAGGCCGTACTAAGCCCTCATTCTACATGTTCTGTGAGGCCACCCATGAGTCCTGGCCATCACTTCAGTTCTAACTCACAGCACTGAGTGCAAACCCTGTAGGAGGGCAGACAGCCTCATCTTTCTTCAGCATTTCTAACCCATCAGCTGTTCCACAAGAGAAAGAACAGGCTGCCTCCTCCTTCAAAAATGATGGGGCAATCTCAGAATTCCTTGACAGAGTCACTGTGAGTGAACCGGCCCAGTGGCAGGTAAGTTGATCTCATCCTCACAACGTGCTTGTCAGCTGTTGATTGCTGCCTTGGTGATGGGTCAGCCAATCCAAGTACCCACTTATGTGGTATGGTAGCCAGAAAGATGTGAGAGAGCATCAGTGGTAAGCATGTGGGGTGAGTGGGGGACCCAGTCCAGTATGAGACCTGACTTCTGTTCTAATTGGTCAGTTCCCAGTAAGAACAACTAACTACCACCCTGCTAGGGGCTGAGGGAGTTCAATGATGGAATCCTCACTTTCATTGTGAGGAAGATCCAAGTTCAATTCCCAGCCGGTTTCATGCAAGTGCAGTCACAACACTCCCTTTGGTGGAGGCCTGCCAGTGGTGAGGAACCAGACACAGATGGCCTAGAGAGACAAGCCTGGAAATCCCCTTCAGAAAATCAGCCAATGAAACACAGCTGTCAGCTGACCCACACCCAGCCAACCAGGGATGGTCCAGATCTGGGCATCTGGGTTGGGGCCGTCTCGACAGTAGCCAACAACAAGAGAAGCAGGAGTATCACTGCCATCACCCTGAAAATGCAGGTCTCAGCAGCAGCAAAGGAAACCCCACTGAGCTCTGGCATCAGAGCCTAGGCGTCTCAAATGCGGGTCTTCCCAAGCTCCACCAAATGGGGTCAGGCAGGTGAGAGCTGAAGAAGGGAGACTCTGAGCAATGCCTGCTGGTGCTTCTACAGGATCCAGTGAGCACCCGCGGTCACTCCATGTTAGGTGGCGCTCCGACCCGCACTGCCGTGGGGACACTGCAAATGCTACACACTCACCTAAATGAAGAGGCAGAAGGATGCACACAAAGTAATGCCGCATACATGTATTGGATGCGTACATGCAGAATAGGAACATGAGCTGGTGTCTAGTCTTGGCCTCTGGGGTTGCCATATGGTGAAGGCAGCTGTTAAGATGGCCCTTTGCAGGGTATAACTTTGACTGGGAGAGAGCCAAGGTGGGCAGGCAGGTGGGAATGGACATGGGGGGGAGGGGATTTAGAAATACAGGAAAGAGACAAACAAATAAAATGACTGTCATCAATGAATTCAGAATAATGGCCACCTGTGGACCTGGGGGAGTCCCCAGTGACACAGGTGGTTAAGCACTTGTCTATTAGCTGAAAGATTAGTGGTTCAAATCCACTCAGAGCAACCTGAAAAGAAAGGCCTAGCTAGCTACTTAAAAAAAAAAATCAGCCCGTGAAAACCACATGGAGCATAGTAATACTCTGACTCCATGGTGACAGGTAGTTTGCTTGTTTATTTTATAGACATTAAGGCAGGAACAGGAACAAGAGTAGTGGTCACCATGATTTTAGTCTTTATTTTTTATTCTAGTAGGAAGAAAAAACTGGCACAATTGCTTATTCTGGGCAGTGGAAATATGGACATTGGTTCTGTTACTCAATTTTTCTGCCATTCTGTTCTTCTCAGAAGGAATTAAAGTTCCTATCAATAGATTCTCCTGTTCCATTTCAGATGTGAATGGCAGAAGTGAGTCTTGCTCCCCAACCTCTTACACTCCTCGCTCAGACGTCCACGCCCTCCAGTACTAGTCGTATAGAGCTACAAGTGCACCTTTGGAGGGTTAAAAATCAATCCTTTCATGTAGACATTTCACAGTAATTGGTCAGACCCTGTGTTCATTTCCAGGTATGAAAAGGTAGCTGAAGGATACACACAAAGTAATGCTGCATACTTCTGTGACCCATAACTTCTGTCACTATTCACTTAGCAGTACAGATGGTTCTTATTCATCTGCTACCTCTTAAAAAAAAACCCTTGTCTGTCAGTCTATCACACTGTGATGACTTGTGTGTTGCTGTGGTGCTCAAAGCTATTTCAAATCCTAGCAGGGTCACCCCCAAAGTGAACAGGTTTCATCAGAACTTCCAGACTGCAAACAGACTATGAAGAAGGACTCAGTTACCTGAAAACCTAACGAATGAAAGCAGAACACTGTCAGAGATGCTGCCAGAGGATGTGTCACTGAAGTCAAAGAGCTAAGTAGTAATTTTCAAATGGCAGCTCAAGATGGCAGAGAAAATATTATAATGAGATGTACAAAGACCTTGAGTTGGAAGAGGAAAAGGAAGACAACACGACATACCTTAAACTGAAAAAAAACTAAAGAAAAAAAATCAAGCCTCGGGGATATAATATTGAAAGATTCTATGGGCAAAACACTAATGATCCAAGAAGCATTGTAAGAAAATAGAAAGATTACACAAAGTCAATGTTTCAACAAGAACTTGGTTGTCCACCTTCTTAAGAACTAGCAAATGAGCGAGAACCACTGGTACTGAAAGAAACCCAAGCGGTACTAGGAGTATTAATCAAAATCTAGGCTCCAGGAATTTATGGAATGTCAATTGAAATATTTCAACAAGCTGATGAAGCACTTGAAGCACTCATTCATCTATGCCAGGAAATGTGGAACACAACTACTTAGCCAACTGACTGAAAGGGGTCCATATTTGTACCTATTCCAGAGAGAGGCAAATCAACAGAATGTGGAAATTATAGAACAAGATGATCAGAATCACATGCAAGGAAAAATCTGTTAAATAACAGCCAAGAATGGTTGCAGCAGTACATTGACAGGGAGCTGCCAAAGGTGCAGGCCAGACTCAGAAGATATGTCGGAATAAGGGACATCAATGCTGACGTCGGATAGATCTTGGCTAAAAGTAGTAGAGAATACCCAAAAGATGCTTACTTGGGTTCCATTGAGTAGACAAAGGCATTCCACTGTGTAGATCATAGCAAACTATGGATAGCCTTTAGAAGAATAGAAATTCATGCATCATATAGAAATTGTATAAACAGAATAATATTGCATGGCATAAAGTCAGAAAGGTGTGAGTCAGGACTGTATTCTCTCACCATGCATCTGTGTTCTGAGAAAATCATCAGAGAAGCTGGACTATATGAATAAGACTGTGGTATCTGGATAGGATGAAGGCTTATAAGCAGCCTGCCATGTGCAGATGATACAATTTTGCTTGCTGAAAGTGAAAGGACTTGAAGCACTTGCTGATAAAGATCAAGGATCACAGGCTTCAGTATGGCTTACAACTCAATGTGAAGGAAACAAACATCCTCACAACTGGACCAATCAGTAACATCATGATAAATGGAGAAAAGAAGATTAAAGTCACCCAGGGTTTTATCTTGAACCACAATCAATGCTCATGGAAGCAGCAGTGAAGAGATCAAAGGATGCATTATATATATTAGGTGAATCTGTTGCAAAGACCTCTTTCAAATGTTGAAAATCAAGGAGGTCACTCTAAGGACTGAGGGTCACCTGACCCCAGTCATGGTACTTTCAATTGCATCATATGTGTGTGAAAGCTAGACTTGAATAAGGAAGACCAAATAAAAATCAGTGCATTTGAACTACAATGCTGCAGAGAATATGGAAATTATCATAGACTTTCAAAAGAACAAACAGTTTTATCTTGGAAAAGTTACCTCCAGAATGTTCCTTAGAGGAAAGTATGGGGAAACTCTGTCTCACATACTTCGAACATGTTCTCAGGAGGAACCAGTACCTAACAAGGAACTCCATGGCTGGTAAAGTGTAAGGGCAGTGAAAAAGAGGAAGGCCTATCCACAAGGTCGACTGACATAGTGGCTGCTACCATGGGGTCGAACATCAGGTTGGTGCAAAGCAGTTGTGTTCTGTTGGAGAAAGGACCATGCTGTGAGTGAGACCCAACTGGCCTTGTCTTCTCAAGCAACTCTGTGAAATTTCCCCTTTAGCTCTTCAGATGCGTCGTTTCCTCCACCTGCTTTAGCCGCTCTGTGTTCAACAGCACTGGACAACAACCACACCTCCTAAAATGCTTGAAAGACAACCAATCCTTTTTGGGTCATCTGAAGTTGATGCTCCCTATGTTGTTCAATCCATTGCTCACAGAATCCTTGTATAGTTCAACCAGAGGCTTGAGTTTGTCTTCACTTCTTTCAGATTAATAAATATTAAGCATGCTCTTCCCTTTTGGTTTTTGAATCCTAGGTCTTTATACAGTTCATTAAAGTATCTGGTCTTGTCTTCTCAAGCAACTCTGTGCAACTCTTCAGATGCATCATTTCCTCCATCTGCTTTAGCAGCTCTGTTTAAGAGCAAGTTGCAGCGTCTCTTCTGACATTCACTTTGACCTTTCTTTCCTGTCTTTTTAATAATTCTGGTTTCTTTCCATCCTTGATGTTTTCCTAGGGCTCGTGTGGTTTCACTCATGAATGCACAATATATAAAACCTATTCAAATCCAAGCAGAATGCCTTCAAAGTCATAGTCAAGCTTGCCTCTCCACCACTGCTTTACATCTATGTAGTCAATTTGGTTCCTGGTCATTCCATCTGGTGAGGTCCACATGTATAGTCATCATTTATGTTTTTTGAAAAAAGTAATTAATGAATGATTTAAAAGCAATTAATACATAATTCCAAAGTAATAAATCAGTTGTCTTACAAAATTGTATCATGTCATCTCTATCATTGTTTCTATCATCAAGAACATATCATTGTTTCTATCATCAAGAACATACTATTCTAACTTGTGATACTTCTTTGTTTTCGATTTTCACAATTCAGTAACCAGTAATAGTCATTGCCTCTTGAGTGCATGTTTGATCAGGGTCAGATTCCAGAAACTGATAAAACTTTTCCATTTCTTCATCTTTACTATTTCTGTGGATGTGTACATTTGAATAATGGCTACATTAATTGGTCTTCTCTGTAACTGTGTATTACCCTGTCCCTGACAGCATTGTACTTCAGGACGATCTTGACATTCTCTTTTTGGTGATGAGTGAGACACCATTCCTCTTTCATTTGTCAGTTCTGGCATGGGATACTATATGATTATCAGAATGATTCAGTTTGTCTAATAGTCCTTGATTTTATCTCATTAATCTTCAAAGATGTCAATCCTCAAGTGTCCCATTTAATTTTTGATGACTTCCAATATCCTTAGATTCATACTTTGTTTATTCCATGTTCTGATTACTAGAGGATGTTTGCAGTTGTTTCTTCTCATCTCTAGTCATCACATCAGCAAATAAAGATTCAGAAAGTTATGTACTCCATCCATGTTATTAGGGTCAAACTCTAGTTTGAGATGACAGCTCCTCCCCAACCTGAGGGGCTCTTCTTCCAGCACAACATCAGTCAATGTTCCAGAAGACTTTCACTGGTCAGTATTTTTAGTAGAGCCTTAGATCTTTCTTCCTCCTCTGTCTTAATCAGAAGACTTCACTAAAACCAGTCCATCATGAATGAGTTTGTTCATAATTAAAATACCTAGTGACTTAGAGTCCAATATAACAGCAACCTGTAAGTCACCACAATAGAGCCAACTTACAAGCAGGTGGTTGTGCAAACACTTCAGGAAATAGCATCTGATCAAATGCTAATAGTATTAAAGGAAGCAATCCAAGTTGTCCTGCAGGCATTGATGGAAAACAAAGGCACCAGGAATTGAGGGAGATACTTTAAAAAACGGATGCACTGATGGCAGTACTCACATATCTATGCCAAGACACTGGAAGAAATCCTTAATTGAGCCCATCCCAAAGAAAAATCCTCCAATAGACAGGGGAAATTATCCAATAATATCACATGTAAATAAAATGTGGCTAAAGATAATTCAAAAATAGTTGCAGCAATATATCAATGGGGAATTGCCAGAAATTCAGAAGAGGATGTGGAACAAAGAATATCATTGATTATGTCAGGTGGATCTTGCTTGAAAGCAGAGTCTACCAGAAAATACAAAGAAAACATCTATGTTTTATTGACTATACAAATGCATTGAGCTGGGTGGATCATAACATTTTATGGACAACTTTGCTGAGAATGGAAATTTGAGAACATTAATTGTGTTCACACTGAACCTGCATATAAATCAAAGGATGTCATTTGAACAGAACAAGATTATAATGCAAGCTTTAAAATCAAGAAAGAAGCACACCAGGGTTTTATACTGTGTTAGTCCGGGTAGACTAGAGGAACAAATTCATAGACACGCATATGGATATAAGGAAAGGGTTTATATACAAAAGGAATAGAACTCTGAGAAAGCATTCCCACCCAGTCCAGTTCAAAGTCATAAGTCCGATATTAGCTCACATGCCCAATACCAGTCTATAATGTCTCCTTCCGAGTCACGAAGTCACAGGTCAGTGGGTGCAGAATCCTGGCACTGGCAGGGGTCTTCCCATGTTTCCTTGCTTCCAGGCTCAGGGTTCATCAACAGCATCCAGTGGTGGCAGAAGCAACTCATCACTGGCAGGGGTCTCCACGTGGCCTCTCCAGCTTCAGAGGTGTGCCTTCTCTGGCTCCTCAGATGCTGCCATCTTGTATTGTCTGTGATTCATCGTCTCTGAGACTAACTCCCAACAATTGGGGAGATAGTTTCTCATCTTCACGAGGGAAATATCAGGAGGGAAATTTCCCAGAAGTCTCAGGAGAAAGCCATGCCCACACAGAGGCTTCATTGACTACTCAATGGCTATCTCCAAATTAACAGGCTAGACTCCACCCCTACATCTCAATTATAAAATTAACATAAGCACATGACCACCACACATACTTTCACTATACTTATTAAATATATATGTTGTAATATAAGAAGCTGGACTATATAAAATAGAACACACTATCAAGATTGGAGAGAAGCTAATGATCTGTCTTATTCAGATAAACATCACATGGTAAGCACAGCAAAGATTAAGTTCTCAAGAATTTCATTAACTTGGATCTATAATCAATGGTCATGATAACAGTACTTGAGAAATTAGATAATGTATCACAGTGGACAAATGTGCTGCAAAAGACATCACTTTGAGGATTAAGACATGCCTTACTTCAGCATGGCATTTTTAACCGCCTCATATCCATATGAGTGTTAGATCATGAATAAGGAAAACTGAAAAATTGATGCCTTTGGATGATGGTGTTGGTAAAGAATACCGAATATATGAAGAGGTGCCCCCCAAAAACCTGAATTTATTTTTTAAGCTGTATTTAATTTTTTTTTACAAAGAAACATTATCACCTTCGAAGTACTCTCTATTACACTTACTATGTTTGTCAAATCTGTGATTGTATTCTTGAAAAAGGTTTTCAAACTAATCTGTTTGAATGGCTGACGGCACCTCCGTTTTCTTGATCACCTCTTCTACATCATCAATTCTCTGTCATTTTGTGTCACACTTCATTTAAAGAAACTAAAAGAAGTCACAAGGAGGGAGGTCAGGTGAGGAAGGTACATGGGGCAAGAAAGGCATGTTATTGTTTGCCAAAGACTGGCATCCTGAGATTGCTGCATGAATAGGTACATTGTTGTCGTGGCAAAACCAGTCCCCCCATCTGCCACAAATCAGGCCTTTTTTGTCACAAACTGTTAGGCCATCTTTTCAGAACATCTACATAGAAAGTTTGACTAACAGACTACCCTGGAGCGAAATCCAAATGCACCACAAGTCAGCATTTTCCTCGGTGCAGGAAGTTGACAGGCATCCAGAATGAGGTTTGTCATCAATCGACATTTCACCTTTTTTGAAATGAGAAAACACACACCTGAGTTTTTCCCATAGCTCTTTCCTTATGTTCAACATCACAACAGTTTATACAGCATTTTTCCTGAGCAGGAAACAAAATTTCACTGTTCTCTTAAATCAGCCATCACAAAACTCAAGTTCAAGCGAGACAGCTTTTATAAGAACATTCACTGTGACCAGAGAGAACCTTCTCCCAGGCAACACCACTCCCAGAGAGAGTTGCTTGATGGTCGCCTAGTTGGAAAAATGGCTACCATGAAAGCTCCGCCCAGCAGAGCTTTTTTTCCATTTTGTGGGGGTACCCGCTTGTTCTATGGGATGTCAGAGGAACAAATATCTGAAAAAAAAGTATATCCAGGTATCCTTAGAAGTAAGGATGTACAATGATAGGGAAATATGTCTATGTTCATATATTTATATGTTAAGTATGAAGGTAGCAGATGTACATTGGGTCTCTACTCAAGTATTGTACTCCCTCATTGCAAAACACTTTGTTCTAATAACCTGACATTCTGTGATGCTCACCTTCCTGACAAGCTCACTGAAGACAAAAGGAATGTATGAGCAAATAAGGTGAAGAAAGTTGATGGTGCCTGACTACTAAAAGACAGAGTGTCTGGTGTCTTAAAGGTTTGACATATAGCTGGGAAGCAACAAAGCCCGCATGGAAAAAGCACTCCAGCCTGTGTGATCATGAGGTGTCAACAGGATCAGGGATAAGAAGACCCAAGACAAATAATCATATAGATACAAATGAAAAGGGTCAAAGTGGAGACTCAAAGACCATCTGTAGGAAATGGAACATCCCCTCACAGAAGAGTCACAAGGAAGGGACAAGCAAGGCAGGGTGCAGTTTAGCACCAATGAAATACACAACATTCCTCTACTTCTTTAATGTTCCCTCACCAATCCCCACTATCATGACCCCAATTCTACCTTACAAATCTGGCTAGACCAGAGCATGTACACTGGTACAGATAAGTGTTCTCAACACACAGAATCCAGGACAGATAAAGGCCTCAAGCACATTAAGGGGAGTAGTGATACTATGAGGTAGGAGGAAAGTGGGGGGAGAGAGGAGAAACTGGTCACAATTATCAACTTATCACCCCACCACCCAGGATAACGAACAACTGAAACATGAGTGAAGGGAGACAGCAGACGTATAAGATATTAAAATAATAAAATTTATAATTTATCAAAATAAAATATATAACTTATCAAAGCTTCATGAGGGTGGAAGATAGAGAAGACAGGAAATGAATGAGGATTGATAACAAGGGCTCAAATAGAAAGATGTTTTGAAAAAATTATAACAACATATGTACAAATATGCTTTACACAGTGGATGCATGGATTTTAGAAGAGCCCCCAATAGAATGGTTTCTTTGAAAAAGTAAGGATTGTGAGACTTTATCTCATGTACTTTTGGCATGTTATTAGGACAAACCAGTGCCTGAACATATTAAGCTTGGCAAAAATAGAGGGACAACCAAAAAAAAGGACAACTCACAGAGATGGGTTGCCACAGTGACTGCAACAATGGGTCCGTGCATAGCAGTGACAGTGAGGAAGACATCGGATCAGGCAGTGCTTTATTCTGTTGCACAGAGGGCCACTAGGAGTCGAGCTGATTCCACTGCAGGAGCAACAGGGCAGTGCGATGAGATGTGAACAGTCATTGCAATGCACAAGGAGAGACTGTGTAGGAGTTAATCTTGGGGTGTGCATGTGTGTGTGTGTGTGTTTGGGGATGGGTGGCGTGGCATGCTGGCAGTCAGGGGGTTGGGGTCAGGGAAGGACAAGCAAAAAGAAGATACTTTTTGTTTTTTTTACCAGTTTCATTGGCACTGCATCCACGTATCATGTCAAGAAGACTTGTACAATCTTTACCATAATAAATTATAGAACATTTTCTTCTTCCTTGTACTCATTGTTATTTGGGTAACGTTTTTTATTTTGGCAAATATATATACAACAAACCATTCTCTGATTCAAAAGCTTCTACATGTGTAATCCAGCGCCATTGATTATACTCAATGTTACACGACCATTGGATGATACTTCTTTAAGGGCAGAAAAGAATGGAAAATAGCAACGCCCATCTCAATACAGCAGTCTAAAGGGGTAAGTATTATAATCCCCATTTTGAAACTGAAGAAACAGAGGTTCTGTGGAGTGACATAACCTTTCTCTGGCCAAAGATCAGTAAGGTGGCACCACAGCTTTTAACTGAGAATTGAGTATTCACAACTAAGAATGGCATGGACTAAAGAGATGGAGGATGACCTAAGTCTGCCATATTTGGTATGATGACTGAAGTCAGCTATTCTTTCACTCTTTGCCCTCAATGGGACATCCCTGGACAGTATCAGATGAGGCTAACTGAAGTCAAAGGCATTCTAAAGTGGTACAAATGGTGTGAAGAACTCAGCAACTACCTGAAGGCTGGTTGATGATCTAAATCCAGTGAGTGGCACCATAAGCATCCATGATGACACAGAAGGTTAAGTATTGGGCTGCTGTGGTAGTTACATAATCTGGTGTCAATTTGAGGATTAAGAGTGTAGGGGTAGAATCTAGACTGTCAACCAGGATATAACCAATGAGACTTCTGTATGGGCATGGCCTTCTCTTGAGGATTCTGGAAATTCCTATATTTCCTCCTACAAGGCAGGAGACATCCTCTCTCTTCGCTCAGTACCAGAGAGACATTGCCACTAACAAAACATATGGAACTAGGTTAGTGTCCTGAACTGGAGGAACCACGTGGAAACCCCATGGAGACAGGCTGATGGCAGTCAGAGTTGAAGAAACCACATGGAGACCCATGCCAACTCAGAGATGCCTCTACCCACACTGGATCCACAAGACTTCCCATGCACTTGGCCTGTGATCATTCTACATTCAGTGTCATTGCATGTGTTATGTGCATTGGAAGAGGAATTTATAAGTTGGTATTGGATGTATGGGCCAATACTATCAGGCTTATGGACTTGATCTGGACTGGGCTGGGATGTTTTCTTGCTATTCAATTGCTCTTATACATAAAGTTCTTTCTAAAACACATACAAGGGTCTATGAATTTGTTTCTCTAATCTACCCAGGTGGGTCAAACCCATCAGGCCCTCTGTGAGAGATAGATGAGGTAGTCTGCTTCCACAAAGATGGATAATCTCAAAAACCCTACAGACCAATTATGCACTAATAGAGTGACTATGAGTCAGAATCAACTCCACAGCAGTGGGTTTTTAGCGACACCTTGGAAGAAAAACCTGGTGGGGTGCTTCCCAAAAGTTATGGTCTATACCACATGGGTTAGAATCCACTTGAAGACAAGTCTGCTGGCCTCAGGCATTTGCTTGTCATGCTAAATTGAGACTGGAATACAATTGGGCTGTAGAAGAGAAGTAAGCCATTCTTGGGGACATCATCACCATTGTTGCTTCTAGTTTGAGGTTGACTTCCCTGACTTTCAGTTCACTCACATGAACATGCTCTCCTACCTCAACCACGTTTCGAGCAGGCAGCTCAGCCCAGGAGAGGGGCCCTGGGATGGGAGGGGCTCTGAGGACCGCTGAGGAAGGCACCACCCTGGGGGTTGCCTAATTCATCTGCCATGGCAGCATGCTGTTTCAGGCACTAGATGACAAGTAATAGGACGAATCTGCTCCCACAGCCCTGCCAAGCAAATTGCAGGGCCTCAGCTGGCAGGGCACCTCCTTGAAGGGAGAGGCTCTCCTTTTTCTCAGGTGGAAGAAGAAATCATTAGAAAAGTCCCCTCCATGATAGAAAAAAAAGTTGCCCAAGTCATAGCACCTGTTCTTCGTACCAGGAACTCAATGACTGGTCACTGAGAGCTGCCCGAGCCCTCTGAGCCAGCTCCATGTGAAATTCACCTTTGAAACCCATGAAGCTCTGTCCAGCACATGGTGAGTCTTCACAGATAACATCTCTAACCAAGGTGCTCCAGAGTGGTCTGGTCTTATTAAAATCAGCTTAGGGCTTAGGGCCACCCTTCTATCTTCTCCTTATAATTTGCCTGCACCCACGTTTTTCTGTCAGTTGGAATGTTTAGTACAATTCCATTAAGTCTGTGTTGCCTTGTTGCAATTTGTTCAGCTTGCTCAAAACCAAGGAATCTGTACAGGCAGAAAGCTTCTAGAAAGCCAAGCAGTCTGTACCCATGTACTCTGTCTCCCTGCTTCTCTCTGAGGACCCCTTTCTGACTTCCTTGAACTAAGCTTTTACAGAAGTCACAGGATCTGATTAGTTCATGCCCCCTCCCTCTTCCAGCCATGTACAATTTATCAATGTCTGCATGTAAATTCAGGGTGTCACCATCCTCAAAACTCCCATTCACATGTTCTCCTTAAGTCCCTGAGCCCCAGGATCAGCTGTCCCCCACAGACCCTGGCTCACATAAAGAAGCTGTTTCAAATCACCTCTCCAGATCTCATATCTCACAAGCAACTGGTCTGGAACCTGAGAGCTTGCCCAAGTTTTCATTTTCCCCATCCATCCTCCATCCTATATCGCCATGAATGGGAACCCCCGGTGTGGGCCTATCTTCATGTCACATTTCTCTTTTGGAACTGGTACCCAGCCTCCCTGTGAGCCTTTGGTCAAATCCATCCCTGGGCCCAGGCAGATGGATGCTAAGCCACCATGTTAACCCCTTTCATGCCAATCCCCTTACCCAAGCCTTGGCAGAGTGCCACAGGGCCCTGCCAGTAATGAGAGTGAGTGCTGTGGGTCATGGAAGTTGGCCAGGAGATTTAGCAGTCTTGTTGCTCTTGGCATCTGTTTGGGATTCGGTGCACAGCTACACGCTGAGATGTCACCACATAGGCAGCTTGTCAGCACCAGAGTCCACCACCCTGTAGCTGTCCAGCCCAGGACCTCCTCATCACAGCAAACCAAAAAGGGGGTCACTTGGCCCACCAATCAGCAAAGGAAACAAGGCCTCATCCTTTGCTTTTGAATCATTCCCAGACCATGCCCTTGTGACCAGCCCCATTGCACTCAGGACAAACCAGGTGGCCCACAGCTCAGCCCCTACTGATCCCAGCAGTGCCTTCCATCCAGGACTGACAATAAGCACAGGTGCCAACAGGAGGCTCCCACAGCACCACCTGGGGCTTACTTCCAGGAGCCCTTTCGAGAGTGAAGAGGGAGAAACAAGGTAACTTGTGACCAAAGGGAACCACAGCTATCTTCCCCCCTCTCACACACACGCACACACACACACACACAAGCGCACACACCCAAGACCAGCTGATGCTGGAAAAACCCACCTTACCTTTCATCCCAAACTTGGATCGTCGACCATACTTATTGATCATGATGAACAGTACCACCAACAGGACACAGGCAAAGGCAGCGAGTCCAACAGCTATGGATACCTGTCAGAAGCCAAAAGGAAACTGTCAGAAGCAGTCATGAAGAACACCGGAGTTACAAAAAGTCAGGGATGCATTAAATAGATGCAGTCCTGTTGCTATAGCAACTTGGTACTCTCAGAACAGGGCTACTGAGAGGGCATCTGTGGGCGCCTAAAACTTTAGCTAAGAATATTAAAACAGGGTGATCCTGTGGTAAGGTTCTCATCTTCCTTGAGGGAGCCTGAGGTTTGATTCCAGGCCCAGGTCATTCATGTACAGCCAATACCATGCACCAGTGGAGGCTTGCATGGTGCGACATAACCCAACCAGCTTCCGCAGCATTCCCAGACCTACATGGACTACGAAGACAAGCCTGGTGGGCTACTTCTGAAAATCTGCCAAGACAAACTCCCTGGCTCCCAGCCGTGTGGCCCCATCAGACCATGGGACGACACAGGCCAGACAGCATTTGGTTCTTAGATGCAGACAGTCACCATGAGTCAGGGGCCAACTCAAGGGCAACTAACAACAGGAATATTTTCTTAAAAAGAAAGGACTCGCTTTGATCAGAGTAAAAGTCAGTGTTCTGAGAGTCTCTTTTTTCCCCCCAAAGCTCCACGCTCATTGCCATGCAGCTGATGACCACGTAGGATGGAGCCGAATGTCTGCGTGGGTGTCTGAGACGGGGCAGAGCACTCCTGTGCTCCTCCCGGGGAGCAGTTCCGGGGACAGCCACCTCAGAGCCGCGATGCCGGCGGGGGTCCTCCTCGGACCTCAGGAGAAGCAAGGCACACCTGCAACAGGCTTGTCCTCTCTTGTTGGGCTGCCATTTTAACAAGCAAGTAAGGCCTGCATCATGACTGTCAGCCAGTCTTCCCAGAATGCTCTTATGCAGGAGGTCCCACAGCACCTGGGCCCCAACACATTCATACCCTCTCCAACCAAGAGCCACCGCAGACTCCAGGAGGACGGCCTTGCGAAGTGGCAGAAAGTTTGAAAACTCACCCAAGGAGATGTCCCCAGCAACCTGGACTTTGGCAGAGCCCCTTATTGCCCACCGTTCTGGAACCTCAGGCCCAGTCAGAAAGTCTCCTTCCAGAGCAGGGATTCCCACCGGTTCTCTCCTGAAGCCTTGGCTAGGAGCACATCCTCAGACCACGCCCTGTCTTCCATCAAACAAGGAGGGTTAGCTGGCCTATAAGGAGGTCCTTTGTCCCCACTGCCCTTCTCCTGCCTTCAAAAACTTCCCAGACAGATGGAGTTAAGGGGAAGGGAATTTTTTCCATGAACTTTTTGGTACCTCCTGTGTACTGTGATCCAAACAAGATGTAACATTGAAAATGACTACCCCAGAATCCGCCCTCCTTGTATCCAACAGAGGGCTTACCCCGAATGTGTCTTCCTCAGGCTTGTGGGTCACAGTGACAGGAGGGGTAGGACTTCCTTCGACAACTGGAAACCAAACACAGGAGGAGGAGGTTGGTGAGCCTCAGGCCCCACCCCACCCTGCACAGCTCCCGCGCCCATTCCAGAAGCTGAGACCCGAGAGGCTGACCTCCCAGGCTCTTCAGGACTTCTGAGAGGCCAACACCCTCTTCAGCCACACACTTTGTGTAATGATGACCGAGGACAGGTACCACGGGGAATATACAACCTTCTCCCCTGCTCCCCTGACCCACCCCAACAGTAGAGCGGAGCCTGGCCATTGAGCTATTGCACAGAGAAGAGGCAGCGGTGTGAGAACAGAAGCAGTCTGCATCAGGTAAATTCCTCTGGGGACACAGCTTTCTCAGAGGACAGTCCTCTCCCAGCCTGCCTCTCCCATGGCCTTCTGTCCCCTGTGCTCCTCAGTGGGGCCCAGGAGGTCTATGGCCCCACATGACACATCCACTCTCCATCCCCTTATGCTGACCTCAGGGCCATGTAGGACTGACCATGGACCCCACTGATCAAGGAGACCACACCTTGACCCAGTGGGTCATCTTATTTTTCTTCCACCTAGAATCATCTACTTGGCTAGAGAGGGTGTCAGCTCTGAGGGACACTCTGTGGGGCCCCAAGACCCCTAAGACTGGAGGGTAACCCCAGGAGTCCCAGGTGAAATGTACATCCATGCCAAATTGCTATGGGTGTTCCGAACAAGATTATGAGTCTGCAATATTAGGTCTTTCCCTGGGCAGTACTGGGAAAGACGCTCAGTGTCACCCCCACTCTGCATAAGGGAGAAAGGAAAAAGAATAGATGCATAGCTTTCCCCGCCATCCAGAAGTAAAACCCAGTGTCCTTTTGTCTAGCTCCAGTCCCCCATCACTCAGAAATGAAGCACAGCAGGCCCAAGGAGCACACAGCATGCCTCACTGAGACCTCACAAATGATGGCTCTGCACACAAGGTGGGTCCCAGGTACAGTGGGTGTGAGGTTCAAAGTTGGAGAGACACCTCTAGTAGGGGCCAGTGGAGCATGGAACACCCCACAGCCCTTCTACATGAGCAGGAGCACCCACCCGGGAAAACACCTTGGGGGAGACTGAGTCACAGAGAGACTGCCCAGGAAGTGTGGATTTGGAAATGCTTCCTCTCCCAGTGAACTCAGGTGTCCCCACATGGCCAGGTCATAAAAGGATGGGAAAAGGGGCCTATTTGGAGTCAAGAGTTACAGAAAGTATCAAAATAAATTGATTTCAAAGGATAAGGTAAAGCAGACTTACAAGGAACAAAGTTGTTATCCGTGCTCTCTGCGGAGGGAGAAAAAAGGAGAGAATTAACAAATGTAATAAAGGTGAGGATAAGCATGTATATCTTCCTAATAGCTATGACCTCTCCCCTCCTGTTACCCTGGCAACAGAAAATAAAGTACCTGGGTACTTCCCCACATTTCCCTCCTACCATACCCTACCCTCCTTGGAGGGGGACCCTCAGAGAGAGGAGAAATCAGAAATAAGGCCTTGGTTTACTAGGGAAATGGCTCCTTCCCTGTGCAACAGAAACCAAGTTGGTTTCCTTAAAAAATAGGGAATTCAATGCAGGCCCACCGTCACTCACACCCACTGGCACCCAGAGTGCTGGGCTGGGCATGGTGCACAAGAGCCAAGAACAAAGGCTGGGGCTGTTGCAAAACAAAGCCCCTTAGGTGGACATGCACTTTCAATTCCAGCAGGCCTCTGTGGACCACTTGGAAATCATCCTAGAATCTGCCCACCCTGTCAGAGCAGGGCCCCCTGGAAAACGGTTATTGATGTTTGGCCCTTAGAAGTAGTTTGCTTGATAAGCTAACCCTTGCTGGACTTTGACTGTGGACCAGAGCCTGTGCTAGCAGTGACTTAATCTTTTATAGATCAGGTAGTGATCACACCCATCTGTCCCAGGAGGAGAGCGTCTCCCCGAAAACCATGGTCTTCTTGAGCATTCAGAACGTGGCCTGATGTGAATAAGGATCCATATGCAATGAGGGAGCGCAAAGGGGGACACTCTGGGTTAGGATAGGTTCAATCCAACATGGCTGGGGTCCACATAAGAAAAGGAGATGAGACGCAGCAGAATCTGGCCACATGAAGATGGAGGAAAATGGAAGGTTTGCTGCCACAAGCCAGGGACACCAGAGTACCAGATGTGGGAAGAGGCCAGGAAGGATGTTCCTCTATGTGCCAGAGAGGATCCTGCCAACACCTTGATTTAAGACTTCTACCACATTCCGCGCCCCCCCCCCCCCACACACACACACCAGTTTGTCAAGCTTTGTTATGGCCACCATGGGAATCTATACAGCATCCTATGAGGTTGATAGTAGTGGCTCCATTTAATAGGTAAATGGAGGTTCATAGAAAATCATAATTAATTCCTTGTCACTCAAGTAGGAACAGATCGTCCTGCATTTAAATCAAGTTTCAGTATGAAAGAAAGGCACTCGGAGGACCATAGATGCACAGAGGGAACCACTCTTTACAAGGAGGAAGGAGGGTTGTCACTTCTTGCTCTGGGGCAGCTGGGGAGGGGCAGATGTGGTCTGAGAGCTCATGGTGCTAGAAATTCAGAAAACCACCCCTCCACCTTCAATAAGGTCTCAAAACAACAACCACCACCACCCACTGCCACTGAGCCTGTCCTAAAGGGCAGCCTCCACTCGAGAAGGTTTCCAAGGCTGCACGTCTTGAAAGAAACAGCCAGCCTCAGCTTTCTCTCAGAGCAGCTGGTGAGTTTGAAACAGCAACCTTGCAGGTCAGCAGTCCAGTGCTTACCTGACTCTCCCACCAGGGCTCCTTGGATGGTATAAATAGAAGTGCCATCATCTGGCACTAATGACAACAATAATTCTTTACAGAGCAACCATCAAGGGATACCAAAGTAGTGGGTGAAAGATGGCTAAAAGCCAAGTATATACACCAGCATATTATACTTATTAGCAATAGCCAGGCAGACACTAGGTCTCTTCACCAAGAGATCAAAAGCCAGCATCCCCAGGAAAAAGTTGCACCCTCCCCCATGTGACCCCCCCTACCCTGTGACCCACAGGACAGGATGTGTACACCCACAGTGCTTCAAGCCAAAATGTGCATGCTCTGAAAATAATCACTAGAAAATGACAGGTGGCAAAATCGTCATAGACAAAGACTCAACAAACTGGTCCAGATTTAAAGAAACCAAGGTGGCATTGTCAGGCAGATGTTGGGCTGCTAACCACAGGGTTGACAGTGCAAACCCACCAGTTGCTCTAGGGGAGAAAGATGAGGCTATCTGTCCTATGAAAAATTGCTGAATTAGAGTCAGCTGGAGGGCAGTGGGTTTGGCTTGGGTGTTGAAACTTTACTGCTGCAGATCACAAGATGAGGTGGTCTGTTCCCATAAAGAGAGAGCCTTGGGTCACTGTGAGTCAGAATCAATGAGAGGGCAGTGAGTTTTGTGTTTTCCAGTGGTAGGGTGGCACTGTGGGTTAGGCATTGGGGATGCCTGCTCCCATGAAGATGTCCAGGCTGGGAAACCTGCTACAGGGTTCAGAGGTGTGCATCAGAACTGCTGCAGCAGCCGTGGACTAGAAGACCGAGTGAGTGAATAACTATCAGTGTGCACATGCTGGTGTGCAGCACCTTAGGGGATTCTGCGAGCGGTGAGCACTTAGAGAAGTTCTTTGTACTATTGTGTATGAGTTTTGTAAATTTCAAAACTTTTCAAAATGAAAAGTTAAAATTTTTTCAAATTTTAAAAGGTACAGATTCAGTAGTTCTGGTGTGGGTCTTGACACTTGGCATTTCTAGCAAGTTTCCAGGTGATGTTGATGTTTCTGGCCCAGACGCACCCTTGGAGAAGCTCTGTACTATACCAGTTGCACCTCTTCCTGTGATCTGCCAACAAACTCACCACTCATCCACACCTCAGCCATTCCCTCAGGGTCTTCTTCACAACAGACCCTTGGTGCAGGCATCACCATCCCTTAAGAATGACCTGGCAAATAGTCTTCCCAAATCACCTTCTTCCAAACTGCAGGTGACCAAAAGCCTAGCTCAGAGAGAGGGTCAGGCAGAAGGGACTGCCAATCTTAGCCTTGGGGCCTGAGAGTGTAGGGGTGCACCATCAGCTCAAGGTTTACCCACATCTGCTCAGTTCTCAGATGGTTCCCACTTATCAGAGACCCAAATTCTTAGGCCAAGTCTGTGTAGCTGGCACCTCCATGCAGGTCAGGCCAGCTTATCTCCTCTGCTGGGGTCTGGGGACATGCAGACATCTAGAAGGTGCATAGGCCTGAGGCAGGAAGACACCTGGCTCTCCTGTGAGCTGCAGGGGCTGAGGGACTCATTCTCCCTCGGTGAAACAGGCCCCTATGCAGACCCAGCACCCACCTCTGAGCCCTGCTGCCAGTCGAGGAGGAATGAAACCAGTATGCCAAGCTACCATGGGCAAAGGAAACTGTATCTTTGACAGTTCCAGACAAAAATGCCTCAAGGTATTATTGCCTGGTTGGGGTGGTGTTAAGTCATGGGGCCCAGAGGAGCCTGAAGAGAGGCAGCAGTTGGCACTCAGACAGACAGAAACTAGACAAGTGGTGACAAAGAGATAAACCATGGCTGTACCTATGAGGGGGCAGGGGGCTGACCTCTCCAGGCACCAGCCTGCATGTCAGGTCATACATACAACTGGATCTCATGCTCCAAACACCCAACTCCTGGTCTGTCCAGCAGGAATTAAGTAACCACCTCATTTTCCCTGGCACAGCATGCTTGGTCACATGCTGGCCGTTTTTCTGCTTCTTCATATTGAGGCTGTAGAGGGAATGCTGATTTCTGCTGTCATTAACAAACACCACTAGTGCAAGCACTCCCTGGCCCAGTTAAACAAGAATTCAGGAAACACAGCAGCACACTTAGTCCTAAACATTCAGTCAAGAATGCGCAGGCATTTGTTTCAGGGGTGCACGTGTGTGCGCACACCCTCCTGGGCAATGTTCCTCCTAGCATGTCACCACTGCTGGACTCTTGATGAGAGCATGTGAAAGCTACCTTACGAGACACGGAACCCTTGCAAGACGTGGAACTACCTTACAAGACACAGAACTTCACTGCAAAATGCTGAGTGACATATCACCTATGAACCCAAGTGACTCCATTTTTGAGAGCGACTAAAAGACCAGGAAGAAGTGCTGAACCATTGCAGACTACTGAAAAGAAGTAAATCACCTACCAGGGCAGCACCTAGAAGTTCCCCAGACACATCTAGGGAACCCTGATAAGACCTTGGCACATGTCAGAATGATGTCAAAGAGCCTGCAAGACCGTCTACAAAGGTCTAGTTAGAGAGACTGCACTCAAAGAGCTGGGAGCCAAGGGGGAGACAACAGCTCTGGCTCTCTCCAACTTTACCCAGATGAATGTACTGAAGAGGGCAACACCTAACGGGACTAAGGGTCAGTCACTGAGATGATGCTGAATTCATCTTGTGTTACCCTGAGCATGAATGACTCAAGTCAATTTTAAGATTGTTAGATTGTTTGATGTGCTTGAAGTGAATACACCAAGCATTCAAAACTGTCAAAGAGCATTTAGTAATTATTGATTGCCCCTCATGACAATTCTGCACCATCACAATTGCTCATAGACCCTTTTGGGGCTTCCACCTCTCAAAAGAACACAGATCCCAGTTCTCAATGAATCTCACTTCTGGAGCCACTCTGATTCCTACTTCTTCTGGGAATCTCAATCCTATACCCACATCCCTTCCGACAGCCAATCTAACATCCTTAAACACCATAGAAGAGTCAACCTCATGCTTCCAGCATGACTCCTTCCCGACCAATACTTTAAGAACCCTCTTGGAGCCCACTGAGATGGTGCTGAATCTGACTTAGAGCAACTCTACATAGGAGACCTATTTCTTAGGTTTCCAAAGACTAACAATCTTTATGGGATTGGTCTAGCCTCCCATGGACTGGCTGGTAGGCTTGAACTGCCAACTAATAATAAGTATTAGTAGCCCAGTACTTAATCCACTACACCACCAGGGCCCTCCTGTCCTAAGGCTGAAGGTTGTCATACTTCCTGGAAGCCCCAACATCTGTGCAGCATGTACATTCCTAGCACATGGTTTCTGCTCATCTCCTCTGAACACATCCGAACTGGTGGCTGCCACTGCACTTGCACATGAACCACCAAACATTCATTCTATTCAAATGTCTGCCACTGGCCTGTGGTTCCAGGACAGGAGATCCTTGTCTTCAGATTCCCCCCAAATATAGAGATCTGGCAGGCACCTTTTTGTGTTTAAAAGTACATTGAATTTTTTTTAAGTACATTGAATTTAAAACACACACACAATAACCACAACCCTAATTCTTGATTCACACCAGGAAGTGCTGTGCACAGTTCAACACTTCACATAGGTTCCAACATTCCTAGCCTGAAAATCCCATTCTTTCTCCTGTGGAGCTGCAGTCCAGCACATAACCACTACCCCACCTAGCTTACGTCCTTTCATCCTTACCACAACCCTCTGAGGCAGAAGCAGAAAGCTCAGTAACTTGCCGGAGGTCACAGAGCTAACAAGTGAGGGAGTGAGAATTTAAACCTGGCCAACCTGAATGCAGAACGACTGCCTTAGACCACTGATGCTCTGGTAGAATTCTGGCCTTGAAAGTGGAAGACCTGGGCTAGAAGACCTGGGCTGGAGTGCCAGCCAGTGCACCTCAGGCACAGTCACAGAGAATCGTCAGTGGAAACACACACAGGCTGTGATGCTGAACAGGTTTTTGGCAGAGAGGCCTGAGGAAAACCAACTGGGGAGAGAGGCCTGGCACTGGGGTTTACCTACCTAGCCAATGAAAGTACTTTAAGTCACAAGCAACCCACTCCCCTTTTGTGCTGGTGTTGTCCTGAGTCGGTGGCCAACGTGGCGGCAAAGACAACAGACAAGGGCAGCCTCCTTGAAGAGCCTCTACTAGACAGCATTGGTTAGAGAATGACTCCTATTCCTCCAACCTGAGAATGCAAACTATAACCAAGGCACGTGTGCCCTCCTTCACTTCATCCTCCTGGCACCAGTCACAGCTCACAGATGAATACACAGAGGCCTTGAGCACTGCCTGCTTCGATAAATGCCTGCCATGAACTGAGTCCAGGCCACCCAGCTGGTAGGACCACAGACATTCTGATTTCAGAGGCCCTGTTCCTCAACGCCAGAAGGCCAGATTAGCACCGGGCTATGATGTGAATGGCCGCTCACAACCACCAGCAGCTCCTCAGGTGAAAGCCAGGCTTTCACTCCCATCAGAAGGTATGGTCTCAGAAACCCACAGTGTGTCTCTCCCTGAGCTCAGTTTGACTCTCTAACCCATTGCTCTGATGCCGGGAGCCCGAGAGAGGGGCCCATTCGCACTCTGATGGCTCCAGCCCCCAGGGTTTTGCAGGTGTGAGACTTAGTTCAGAGGCTTATGATATACCCCTGTTCTGCTCCCTGAAATAATTTACCCTCCTCCTGAGTACTTAGACAAGCTGTCACTTGAACCTACCAGTCAGTCCATCTTCTCCTGCCTTCTTCGCTATTGATTTCTTCAACACCGGGGTTGTAAAACAAGCTCACCTTCACACAGATCAGCCCTGCCAGGGTTTGGATGGCACCAAGGCAGTGGACTCCGGCAACAGGGTCCCCTTCAAGCTCCTCTGTGGCTCCAACCTCCCTCCCACCTCAAGAGCCAGGCCTGTGGATGGCAGATCTGAGTGGGCTGCACAGTCACACTGCTGGGCCCCACCCTGCTGCCTGGTTCAGCAGGTCTAGTTTACCAGTCAAAAGGCTGAGAGCACTGGTCGCCTGGGGCACCTCAGAAGAAAGGACTGGCAAACTGCTTTTGTAAAACCAGCCATTGACACTCTGATGGAACACAGTTCTGCCCTGACACATGAGGTTTTCAGGAGTTGGAGTGGATGCAATGGTAACTATTAGCCCTGGGGCAGGGCTGGAGTGTGGGAGTTTCAACAGATGGCAAGGAGATGGGGATGCTGCTGGTGCAGGGGCATCCCGCTGAAGGAGAACTGACAACAAGCTCAGCAGTGATAGGGCATGTCGGGACTCTGACAATGGGCTGCTGTGTTGAGGGTGGACAAATGAGGCGTTCACAGGGTTGGGGATGCAGAGAACGGTTCCCCTCCCAAGAGAAGTGAAACGAGGGAAAAGCTGTGTCTACCACACCAACCCCACTGTTCCTGCCACTCTGCGACACCCTCTGCGGAAAAGAAGCCCAGAGTGGATCATCCTCCCTGCTGAACGCTCCATGGCTCCCTGCTCCCTGCTCCCGATGCTGCTTTTCCCGCTCATTGGAATCTAGACTCTCCTCTCTGACTCCAGATGGATGCATGCAAAGCAAAGGGCCACCCAGGCCTTTCTGTCTACAGGTTAACCCAGCTTCTACAGGTCAGCTCTTAAGAGAAAGCCCGGCATGGCCTTTGATGAGTATGACAGGATGCTGCTGGAAATCGGCTATTGCCAGGTCTCAGACACATGCAAGGTCACACCCCCTGCTAAGAACTGGCTGTTGACACCCCACCCCCACCCCCCGGATCTCAGTAGAGAGAGTTGGGGTCACAGTCGGCCTCACCTTTCTAGAGTTGCACTGCTGGGTCCTCTGGCTCAAGTTCCCTAGCACTGAAATCAGGAAGTTCCCAGGAGCTTCCAGGGCCCCTCCCCACCCTGCCATGCACCAGCTATGAATTCTGATTCTCCCCACCCCTTGTGTGTGTGAATGTGTGTGAGTGTGTGCGTGTGTGTGAAAGTGTGTGTGTGTGTGTGTGTGTGTGTGTGTGTGTGTGTGTGTAAGAGAGAGAAGACACAAGCTTTTACTAGCCTCCTGATTTCTTGACATTGAAGGTTAGGGTATCTAGTCATCTTCCAGCAGAAACACCCAGGCTGTCCTAGAGACCTGTTTTCACAGACTGAAACTTAGCAGTTGCTAAATCCACCCAGAAACGTTCTGCAGGGCTCCCTTCTCCAACTTCAGGGTGAGTGTTCTCACTCAAACAGAGGCAAGCGAAATCACATCCCAATGATTCAGTCAAGCGCAGCTCTGGGTTGCTTCAAATACTAGCCCCTGGGGTGCTTGGCATCCGCCCCGAAACAGACCATCCCTGAGGTCTCATCGAGACCAAGAAAGGCAAGGAGTTACCTCCTAGAGGCTTCAGCCTGTCAAGCCTCTTCACTGAGCATCGCACACGGAGAGGCTCGAGGTATGCATCTGTTATCTGTGACTTTCAAGCAGGCGGTCCCAAAGTCTCTTAGAGAACCAGCATGTGTGCCAAGCCCTGGGGCATGTGCTGTGCACGTGTCACTCACTGACTGCCAGGTGTCTAAGAGAGAAGCACCACCCTGCTCGTCTCACTGCGGAGAGGACAAGGCTCAAACAGTGCCATGCCCGCCAGGGTCTCCAACAAGGGAAGGGCCACCTCAGGGCTTGGGTCCACTCTCATCAACAGTGAGGTCCCTGCCCTCTCTGCCACTGCGCAGTATGACCTTTTATGCACAGCTGTACATTTCCCAGGGAGCGTGGCTGCTATGGTGACAGCTATTGGAAAGCAGCCTTTCTCCAATGCATGCAGCCCCTGCTGAGTGGGTTCCAGGGTGCATGAAGTCACTCCTGGCAGCAGTGCCCATGTGCTTCTCTCCTCAAGCCCCTGCACACCACGGATGCCCCCTCACCTGGGAAGGGTTCCTTGAGGAAGTGGCCATTGATGGTCTGGTTGGCAGTGCCCAGTGGGTTCTTGGCGATGAGGGTGTAGTTGCCGTTGTTGTAGTGGGTGGGCTTGTTGAAGAGCAGGCAGCCCTCCGAGACTTCGCCCTCCTGGTAGTACTCCACGTGGATGATCTTGGACTCCCGCAGCGGCTGCCCGTTGTGCAGCCAGTGCAGCGTTGGTGGCGGGTTGCCGCGCACCACGAACTCGATGCAGTGCTCCAAGCGCAGCTCGGGCTCCTCCAGGCTCACCACACGTGGGGGGTCTGCCGGGGGAGGACACAGAGCCGCCGTGCCCTGGAGCAGTCTTCCAAATACTCGCCAGGAGTCCCATGGCCCCAGCCCTGGCTCTTAGGAGGACTGAGGAGACTAGAGGGCTCTCCTCGCCCTAATAAAGGGAGAGCAGAGGTCATCTTCACACAAGCCTCCCAGATCCATCTCAGTTGGACAGTCCCCCCTGCATGGGAAAAGGTAGCGCAGGCAGACTGGGGCCAGCACAGGAGTGGCCTGAAGACATAGTTGACTGGTGGGCACAGCATCTCAGAGACATGCTCGGTGCCCGCCGAAGTTACTGCCACTGGTTGTGAGCCCTGGGGAGTTACTGCTGAAGGAGCCACAGAGCAATCTTACCCTGCATTAATCTCTCTGCCCGCTGCTTTAGCTCAACCCTCGGAAGGCCCCGGAACCCCTCCCAGCCCCTGCCCCAGCCTCTCCATGGGAGTGCACCCCCCGCTCTGGTGTGTACTTACAGAAGACGGTGAGGGCAACGCTGGCATTGCTCATGCCCACCACATTCTCGGCGATGCAGGTCAGGGTGAAGCCATTGTCCTCGCTCGTCACATTGACCAGCGTCAGGTTGATGGCGTGCACGTTGGTCCAGTTCAGATTGGTCTGAAAACCCCGATCAAAGAACAGCTACGTCTAAAAGAGCAGCTCAGCCCACCCCAGGCCAAACCGCAGTGGCCAGCCTAAAGGAAAGCTGAGCAGAAGGGAGAGGAGGCCCTTCAGGGGATGGTGTAGCGCTGATAGTCTGTCCTGAAAATGGCACCAGCCCGGTGCAAGGGCCCTGACGGTCTACAGCTCCGGAGTGCTCACTCTGGCCCTGGGATCATCACGCTCAGCACGTAGCTCAGGAAGCTCAGGGAGAGCAAAGGGGAGCAGCATGTGGAAGGTCAAGATGACTAGAAAGTAAAGGCTCTAGAGGGAAGCTAAGTCTGTGAGTCTTACATACATAGAGCCACAAGTTTGTCCCCTCCTCTCCCCTCCCTGATTCTCATACATCTGGATTCTCGTGTCTCTTGCATCTCATTCGGACTAAGAAGTGAAGGTTCTCCAGTCTCCTTAATGGGGTCTGAGTCCAGGAGACCTACCTGGTGGGTGTTGATGGACTGCAGCCCGGTGACTATCCAGTCCACATCAGGCAGAGGTGACCCGGAGCCGTTGCAGGTGATGACAGCGTTGTCACCCTCTCGTACAGTCAGGTTGACGTGGCTGACACTGATCTCAGGAAGGTCTGGAAGGAAGAGGACAGGAAAGGTGAGAACCTAGGCAGAAGTTAACGTCAACATGAACTCTCGGTCTGAGGGCTCCTGGTGGCACTTCTTGCCTTGTCTAAACCCAACTCCAGGCCAACTGCCTGAGCCCTGGGGGGCCCTCCAGCCCCTGAAGGCTCACACACCCTCCTCGGGGGATTTAAGTTGGGGTAGGTGAGCTCTCTTATGCAGCAGGGACTATGAGTAGGCCGGGACTGCTGCTCGAGGAATGCCATTGTAGTAATGCAACCAACTGATGGCATTCACTTGGGTACTGGGTCTCAGACTCCTGTGAAAATTCAGATTACTGGGACTAACCCCTAGGGATTTTGGCTTGTGCAGTCTGTTTTGGCCTAAGACTTGCAGGTGACACAGTGGGGCCGATAACTGAAAGATTGGCTATTCAAACCCACCAGCTGCTCTGTGGGACAGAGAAGCAGTCCTCCACTTCCATCAGGATTTACCTCTCAGAAACCCTGTGGACCAGTGCTGCCCTGTTCTGGAAGGTCCACGCCATGAGTTGAGTCCCATTTGACAGCAGTGGTGGGCAGACAGACTAGCCTAGCTGGCAATCTCTGTTTTGAAAGGATCTCACATGTTTTTGCTATGAGATCACACTTTGAGACACACCGCTTCAGGTGAAAGAGCCCTGGGGGTGTCAAGACCAAGCACAAGGGCAACCCAGTAGGAGCACCACAGGGGAAAAGACATAGTCACTGTCTCAGCCTGGGAACCCCGCTGGGGTGGCTCTATGTCAGAATAGCCAGGGTAGCAGGCACGGGCAGCACACAGGTCAGGTGGGCCGGGAATGAATGGAGCCGAGGCCTGCAAGCAGCCTCCCCAGGCCTGGCTCACCACGGGCAGGGAGGCCCAGGAAGGACAGCAATCAGCCAGAGGGGCAGCCCTGAGCTGTAGGGTGGGGCACAGGTCCAGCGCCACCTCTGGTGTGCGGCATGGGGAGGGGGTTGCCTCCCCTGAGCCGCAGGTCTCTCCACTCACTCACCACACTGGCTGATATTCATGCGGAAGAGGGGCAGCCGGGAGCTGTCGGCGCCGACGCAGTAGAGGTTCTGACTGTGGAGCGTGGCCTCCCCCTGCTCCTGCCACAGCTGCATCCAGCGGATGTCGCAGCTGCAGTTGAAGAAGTTCTGCTCCAGTCTCCTGTGGGTGCGGAGAGAGGGGGATGGAACCCTGAACCAGAGAGGGCCCAGCTCGCCTCCTGGGGCAGGGAGGTCAAGAAGGCTGCCACCGCCACCCATCAGGAATGATAACAGGAGACTGGCAAGATCTTGCAGGAAGAAAAAAAAAAAAACCTTCTAAATGCATCACATTATTTAATTTTTAAGTTACCATTCTCAATTTTTAAAAAAGAAACTCACCCCTCTTCACTCACACAGCAGAATCTTTTCTCAAAAAAAAAAAAGAAAAAACTTTTTTTAAAGTGGATTTGGGCTAGCTCTTTTCAAACCCTCCAAAGGCATCTCAGCTCGATGACAATCAAAGCCAAAGCCACCTGTGATTGACAGCACTCCCATCAGCCTCTCTGATCTGACTTTGATTGAGATCCAGCTCCCCAGCTTCCCATCCACTGCCTGCCAAGTTCCCCAGCACAGCCTACACATTTTCTCCTCGGGGCCTGGACCTGGGCTGCTCTCCCCTCTGCCAACGAGGTCCATAGCCCTGACAGCCGCAAAATTCACCCCGTCACTTCACAGGGATCCTGCTGCCTTCTCTGCTGCCCCTCTAGCTCGGGGCTTCGTGAGCATTTTCCACTCAAGACCCTTTGTCACCCGAGAAATTTGCAACGCCTTTTACTGCTGCCAAATTCACACACACACACACACACACACACACACACAGAGTTATGAGACCTCGTATGTTTGAGCAGCTTGGCCCTCCACGGCAGTATTCTCCCGTCTAGCTCCATCAGTGCCGGACAGAGTGTGATCTGGTCCCCAAACAGAAGGTAAGCACCCAGGAGGTCAGCTTTGCTCACGGGGTCCTTGGGGCCTCCCTGTGAGGACTAAGATCCTATAGCTCTGAGAGCTGTTCCCGAGCATCCCCCTCACGGAGCTGACTGCTCCCGAATAGGCACCTGCCCGGGGCCGCACACTGCTGGCCCAGAGGGGATGCCAGAGCGCTCAGCCCAGTGACACCCCAAACGGAACCAAACTCACAGCCCAGTGGACGGCAAGGTCAAGCCCCAACCCCGCCTTCTGCATCAGCCTCCTTGCGACTCACAGGGAGCAGCTCAGCCCTCCTCTCAAAGCAGCCATGGCCCTTAGGGGCAGGGAGAACAGACTCTAACGTCACGGGCCCAGTCAGCCCAAATGCCTGGATCTCGAGGTGGAAGATGATTCTTTTCCTGGCTCATTAAGCCAGGGAGTGGCAGTTACATGAAAACCCAAAATATTTTTGACCATCAGCAAATTCCAAAATAGCTAAGCCTACATCAAAATTCATCAGCTTTGCAAGAAGAGGCCAGACCTCGCAGGGGAATCAGTCGATGGTTTCTGGCCAGGAACACGCTGACCCTCTTTCTCTTGTGGTATCCTTTGCACCCTGCCCCTTCCAGACAAGGCAGGAAAAGAGCGTCACCTTTCCTGAGCATCTGCTGCTAACAGAACCCCAGGGAGGGAGTGCTGGTCTCATCCCCACACAGGTGAAGGTGTCTCTCTGGACGGGTTCGGGGTTCCTCAACAGGTGCTGGGAAGCACAGGGCTGGGGTCTCCTCCATCCGCCAAACTCGGAGTCTCATGCTCACTCAGGCCCTTCCACACTGGTTGCAAGGGGAGATACAGAAATGAGCAGATGGCCCTGCACTCGGTGCTCAGGCAGGCACAGAGTCCAAGAGGAGATAGCAGGCTGGGTGCCCCTGGGTGGTGCACCTGATGAAGTGCTCCACTGCAAACCAAAAGTTGGAGGTCGATCTGCCCAGAGGGAGCTTGGAAGAAAGGCCTGGCATTTTACTGGTGGGAAATAGCCACAGAAAGCCACAGTGAGCACAGCTCTGCTCAGACATCTGTGGGGTCCCCAATGCGGATGGCTACTCCTGCCATTTGGCTTTCGGACTCAGGGCATGTTGTGGACAGATGTGTAAAGAGAAGGGAGCAGAGGTTAGCCAGGGAGGTGAGCCCCTGTGCAGACACTCAGGGAAAGGAAGTAAGCCTATGAGTGGGAGGCAGAGGATGGGGACTCCTGGCCACCCCAAGAAGGCTAGAATTCCAGCCACTGAGGCCCCAGGAATCCCAGATGACAAGGCCGGCATCTTCATAGAGCAATATGACAGCAGAGTGCAGGCTGTTCAAGGGGAGACATCAGTCAGGATATCTCCAAAAGGCAGGCTCACCATGAGCCCTGACACAGCCCGTGCACACCGAGGGTAGCCAAGGAGCAGAAGGACCAAGCTGCAGGCTGCTGCCCTGGGCAGGTGCTGGGCTTCATCTGCCCATGGGGCATGGCGTCAGGGGGTTCTACACAGGCTAGCAGCGTCTACACAACTCTTTCCACTCTTAACACACGTTCCAGGTCTCAAGGAGCTGTCATAATTCTGTGGGACATAATTGTCACGATTTAGGATGCAAGGAGTTAAAACTGAAAAGGTTTTCAAGACTCTATCACCCCGAAGAACCCCAGTAGTGGCTAACGTAGTTGGCTGTGAATGATAGGCCCATGCAGTGGGGAACGATGAGGCTGTCTGCTCCTGTAAGGACTGGCAGCCTGGGAAAGCCCTGGGCAGTTCCACTCCATCATTATGAACTGCCTCTGATTCGGTGGCAGAGGACCTGGTGATGTTTTCAGAGGAGGAGGAATGACGATGACGGCCTTGCTCCATCGGGGGGACTCGAACACACCACAGCTCGCTCTAGGGAAAGTGCGGGGAAAGAGGCACCTGGTGTCTTGGCATTTTTAATGAAAATCGTGTCTAACCTAGCAGTCTCCCTGGAAAGATCTGGAGGGTCTCCAGCAGACCCAAGCCCACTCTAATCGTTTCTGGCACTGTTGGCACAGAAATGCCTTAACCGGCTGTGGCTAAGGGACAGGAGCTGTCTTTCTCCTGCTCCAGGGGCTCCCAGTCCAGATTCTGGTCACTAGCTTGCAGAGAGAGCTCAAGATTGTGTTCTCTCTCTTCTCAAGGAAAAACCTTGTGGCTCTCGCTCAGTATGCCTGACACCCTTGGCCACTATCACAGGCATGTCCCCTACCCACTCCCCACATCTATGCTTGCTCATCTCTGTCCCCAAGGCAGCAACGTGGTTAGGTATGCAGCACACCCCCTCAGTCAGCTGCTAAAGAAGGCCCCTATGTCAAAAGGGCCATGTCGGAGTCACGATGCCAGTACCTTCTTTGCAGACCCAGTAAAGCCGCCACTTTGGAACTGCTGCTCAGTTAGTGAAGGTCTAGAGCAAACGGAGAGAAGTTGGGAGGGAAGGGGGAAGCCAGCAAACCCACAGGGAAACAGGGGCTCTCAGAGTTAAACCTGACCTCAGGGTTTCCAGATCCAGTCACCAGGCCATCGGTGGAACAGAGAAGGCTTTGGGGCCACAAATAGAGGGAAGGAATAAGTGGAAAGGGAGGGATCACACACCCCTGGAATGGGAATGGGCAGAGGGGATTGCGGAAACCAAGGTCCTTGAAGAGCAAGGGAAGAATGCGGGCAAGAAGCCTTGGGGAGATGCCCCTGAAGTTGGACACTGAGACGAGAACATAAAAGAAGCAAGAGAAAAGAAGAGCGGGCTGGCCAGACAAGAGGATCGGGACGCCGCAATGAGTCCCACACTGTGCTGCATGCTCACACAGAGGCCCTCATGCAATGGCACGGCCAGCAAGTGGGGGGTAAGCTAGCTAGGTCCCATCGGGAACCGCCTCAGAAAACACACAAGCTGACATCCATCTCCCAAGACCAGTGGGGACAAGAGGCCAGACAAGGTGGGGCTGTGCGGGTGCGGCCTATGACAAGGGCGGCCAGGAGCAGATGCCCTGTTTTCCCCGTGCTCCCTTAACAGCCTGCAGCCATGCATCCGCATCAAATCACCCACCGGTGTGGGACAGACAAGAGACTGCGAGGATTTGCCTAGGGGCTACAATCATTCCCAGTCTTGTTTCTTGTTGGAAAATTGTACCACAGCACATCGCAACTAGCTGGTGTAGCGCCCCTCCCCCCAAAATCAGAGGGTTCCCTAAACTCAGGAGCACTGAGACAGGTTTGTGGCATTCCCAGATGCTGCCACGCACTGCTACAGCCACAAGTGTTTGGGCTCCTTCCATTATTTTTCTCCAAGGTCTTGATTGAGACACACCTTCAGAGCTGACCCACTAAACCTCCAATGCAGAGGTTCTTGGGAGCTGCAGAAGGATGGGTCCCCACCCCTCTGAGAGAACATCACAGCCAAAACACACACACACACACACACCTCACTCAAAGGACTTTGAGTTTCAAAACCGTGACAGTCAGCTATCCCACTGAGCAAATCCACAATCATCTGCAGATCTTTGGCAAGAAAGGGGGGAGGACAGGAGGCAAGGCAGAGCAAGCTAAGCTCCAGTTCCAAATGCTATGCTCTCCTCCTGGTGTTTCTCCTTCCATCAAATCAGGTAGAGAAGGAGCCCTTGCTGGGGGCTTCGAGGGCAGAGTTGTGGAGCCAAAAGCAAGCTTCCCCCAGCGCCATCAATAATGTAGGCGGCCCATCAATAATACAGCAGCAGCTGCTTCAGGGCCCAGTTTACCAACACCCAGCCCTGGCTCCAAGATGGCCCAGGGCCTAATTGCTGGGCCCTGGGGGCTTCCATCAGAGTCACTCAGCCCCTGTGACACCGGCACACAGACACTGTGCAGCATGGCCAACACCAGGACTGGATGTTTAGAGCACATTGCTTTCCCTCCGGCTAGTTCTCTTCTTGGTTTCTACTCTCCTCCCCAGCATCAGTGCTGCCAGTGGCAATTCAGAAACAAGGAGAGGGGATATGAGGAAGAGACTGAGACAAGCAAAGACAGCCCAATTTGTCACAGGTAAAGGATGCCCCAGGGGCTGAGCCATCTGCCTTGCTGAGATAACCGCAGGCCACAGAAGAAAGGCTGATATAGAAAAGATAGAGGAGGACCAGGCAGGGGTTCGCTTTGTCCCATGTAGGGTCACTCTGAGTCAGAGCTGACTGGGCAACCCCCACCCACACAGCAGCATGGCATCAAAGGCCCATGGACAGAAGAGTTGTGCTGGCCGAGCTGTGACACCTTGGCAAGTGTGGTGGACCGAATACTGGCCCTCAAAACTACATGTTCTAGTCATAGGCCTGCCAACGTGGATGAGACCTCAGTCAGCAACCGGGCCTCTGCAGATGTAAGTAAGGAACTTGGAAAGTGATCATCCTGGGTCTAGAGTGGTCTCTGGAATTCCGCCTCAATCTAGTGGCTGGTATACTTATGAAGGACAGGAGATCAGGGCCATAGCAATGTCAAAGACCGAGGCAGAGGGTGAAGTGAGAGTGCTAAAGAGCAAGGGAAATTGGGAGTCCTCTGAAGAAGGGAGCATCATCTCCTTGGGTCTTTGAAGCCAGTGTGGCCCTGCTAACTCCTTGATTTTAAATTTTGGGCCTTCAGACCTATGAGAGATGAAATCCCTATTGTTTTAAGCCACAAAGATTCTAGTAGTTTGGTACAGCAGCCACAAGAAAGAACTACAGTGGCAAGTGACTTCATATACCAAAGCTCCATCTTCATTCCTACCAAATGCTGTTGGATGGCTGTGCTGGCCCCTACTCCTTCACAAAGACAACATGAAGATGAAGGATAAGAGAAGGTGATGAGCAAACACAAAGACGATCCTAGGAACAACATTCTAAATGAACAGCTTCTTCCAGAGCCTTGGAAAGTAATCACCGCCAAGTCTGGGCAAAGGACAGCCCAATTCCAACCAAGTGCATATTTTATCAAGTCCATGACATTTGCAAATCATACCAGAGATAATTACCATTGTTCTTTAAGACAATGAAAGAGTTCGACTTGTTTAGATTGTGTCTGCTCCATGGGTACAGGGTAGTAAGAGATGTTTGCTGGCCATAAGATGAGTTTCTGTGTCTGAGCGGTACAAGGGAACATTAGAGAGTTAACAGAAAAATCCTTTAATCTTTCCAATTCCATTTGTCCTGGATCTCTCTGAAGTTCACTCCTGTAAGGGAGAGAATGTGAACTTTGGAAACAGCCAGCCTGGATGATAGGCACCCTCAGTACTTGGTGCCGTAGCCTACATTGTATCATTGAACAGTGAAGCTGAGCTTTATTCTCATCATATGCCTCCTTTATCTCCAAGACACCCTCTTTGATTCTAGCTCTGCTTTGGGGACAGATCGTTCCAGAGTCCTTGGTAAAGACAACAACTTTGGGGGACACTTCTCAATGTCAAGTCACATTTCCTCAATCTCATGCCATCAAAACAGTGAGGATCAATCCAACACAAAGCTTGAGAGTCGTTTCTGAGATCCTTCAGAAAGAGAAGCAAACTTGGCCTAACAGCAAGTGATAGGTCAGGGGCTCGTCCCGGACTAAAGTGGAAGAGGGCCCCTGAAGGGCACAATGGTTTGCCCTCCATTTTTAACTGAAAGGAGTTAGATCCCTGGGAACCAGGGGAGCCCAGTTCCACAGTTGAGGCTGATAACCCAAACTTCCCAGTTACCAACCTCAAGATCCTGGGCCCATTATTGAACTTGGTCAAGCTTCAGATCCCTCATTTGTAAAATTGGTTATGAAACTGTCTCCTTCATAGCACTGTTCTGAGACCTAGATGACTGGATGGAGATTCTGGTTCATAAATGACCCTCCTTCTTCGGCACTAGGAGGACCTTCCATGCTCAACCCTTCCAAGGTGCATCTGGTCAGCATCATCTCTGCTGCCATCAGAGCTCCTAGAGGCTGGTTGGGGACACAGTGGGGCCATTGTGTAGCCTCAAGCTTGTCCCTCCCATGGGGCCATCACCCCTCTTCACTGAAGCCCTCCCACTTCCACCAGAGCACACTGAGCCCCTTCCCTCCCTCTGGCCTCTCTCGTCTAAGGTTTCTTCCTTCCTGGCAAGATGGGTCCATCCCAATACCACAGCCCACAAGCTCCACTGGGCAGGCCCTGGCAGCCTAGATGGCTATGCCAGATGGCACCATGTGGACTAATCAGGAAGCCAGACAAGAAAATACTGCCCTCTGCCATTTGCCAGGAACTAGGATTGTTTGAATTTTAATCATAGCCACAGCTAAGAGCCAACACACGGCCTCTGCAGCCAAAAGATAAATTTTCCATATTCAACATCTAATTCTTCCTCAAGAAACATAGACCCCTACCAGGGCAATTGCTTCTGAAAAGGGGGTTTCTTTATTTTTCAAATAACTCTTTCTTAGCTAACAATATAACAGAAATATAACTGGAAACCCCACCTGAGAGAAATGAATAACAGAATTGTAAGCAAGTGGATCCATCAGATGGTGTAAGATACAGATGTATATATGTATATATCTATCATATCATAACAGGGGTTCCTGGAGGAATAATGAGGGAGAAAGGTGATAAAGGAGAGCTGATATCAAGAAGCTAAAGAAGAAATAAAATGTAATAAAGCTGATGGTGGTCGCAACTGTACAATTATGCTTGATCTAATTCATTTATGGATCATTATAACACCTATAAAGAACTCTCAATAAAATAATTAAAATAAAATAAAGAGATGCCAAAGTAAAAATCAAAATCCAAAATAACAAAAATGAAATGATCCAGGGACATGGTGGTGTTCACACACCGACTGCCCTGAAGGACTAGCCTCATGCCCAGTGAGGCAGATCCAGCCCAGGGTGTACCCCACGCTTCCCTGCAAAGAGAAAGGCAGCACCCTGATCCTCTGGGAGCTAGCTGACATTCTCTTTAAATATACTTCCACTTTCTAAAATTCCACAGAACAGGTTACCAGGGCAGCACGCCATTGATTTTGCACCCAATGATTTTTTAGAAGGAACGCTGAGCACTTTCTCAATAATTTGACCAACAGCAGACCCAAGTGTCCCCTGGTGAGATGTTGTCCCTGGCTTTCCACAGACTAGAAGGACAGGTGCCCCAGGAGAATTGGGGGCAAGTCTCAGGTGACTCCTTCCTGGTAGGGACCATGAACAGTTTTAGTGCACCTCGATAGACAGTGGTGATGGTTACACAGCATGACGGATGTGATTGACAGACCTGAATTGGACATGTTCCAAATGTCCAAACAACAACTGCTATGCTATACCTATGTGGTGGCCACACTTTTTTTAAAACTAAAACTATTAGGAGAGAGAGAGTGATAGAGAGCAAAACATGTAGTTTTTGAGAATTATTATAAAATAGACACCTGTGTTGGCAGTAGATGTGGAAGATCAGTCTAGTGGTGAAAGGTTTGAATCCACACTCCACTTCCTATTTAACAAGTGGCCTTACTATGAGTGATGACAGGCACAAGCTGAGCTGAGCAGTGCAGTGGCCCCAGAGGCAAGGTGCTAATAACGCCCTGCCTCGAGGGACCAATACGAGGAACATGTTAGGAAACATGCAAAGCGGGACTGGCTGTGCGAGGTGTGAAGATCTCAGTGCGAAGTGTTGGAGTTGTACTGGCCACATCCATTTCCTTCTCAGGGCAAAAAGGGGGGAAAGGTTGAAAAAAATGACTGGGCACAATGGTCAAGACTCTGAAACCACCATGTGCTATCTACAGTGGGTATGAACAAGTTACCCTGAGTGGACTTGCCTCAGATGTAGGTGTCCATTGGTCTTCAACATAGTCTATCATGTCAGTGTTTTATAGACAGGTCACTCTTCTGAGAACCTTGCTGGTGCAAAGGAAGTCCTAGAGGCCCATGGAGGGACCCACCAGCCCTTTGGGAGTTGGGGGGGCGGGGGCGGGGAGTGGGGAGAGCAGATGAGGCAACATTTGCAGGAAGTCTCTCAGCCCCAGAATGCTCTGTCCTTGGAGGTCCCGTGTCAGCATGGGCCCAAGGGCAATTGGTACACTCAGCTGGGGGTAGGAGTGGGGCTTGTTTGTGTGCACCTGGAGCTCAGACCTCCGCAACTAGAGACATCTTGTCACTCGGCTTATTCTGGGCCCTGCAGGGCAGTCATTGCTTGATGGACAGGGCAAAGTTCTAACGAAAGCAAGAAGACTAATGCAGCAGCCTGCTCTCAATCCTCTAACACTGTTAAAGTGAAAACCCTTGGGCACTGTACTCCTGATAAGGTCTTCTGAAGGACACTTGGGCTCCCTGGTACTCAGACAAGTTCCATTAGAATGAGCAGAGCAAGAAAGTCATCATGGGGAGGCTGGAGCACGCAGTCCCCTTGCTGACCAGTCAAGTCCAAAAAGGCAAGATCATGACTGTCTCCTCCATAAACTCAGGCCTTCTGGATGAGGGAGGGACAAGGTGAACGGCACACAGGACCGTCCAGAGCTGGAAGGTCTTGGGAAAGACGGTGGAACTGTCTGCAGCCTATGAACTGGGGCTTGCTTGGCTATATCAAAGGGAGGGCCTGGGATGTCTGGCCCTCCAGCTCCCTCTATGCCCCCATGCTCCTTCATTGAGTCCCATGATCTGGCACCTCTACATGCTACAGGACATATCCTTCATGCCCCAAATGACCCCAATGACTCCCCTCCCAACACAAGTTCTTTTTTCCCAACAGCTATCTGAATTTTTCACTCATCCAGCCAGCATGTGTTTATTCAAAAGTGCAGGCTGAGGGAGGTGTTCAGTGATCCATCTTGGAAAGCAGCAAGGCTAACCAGTCCACATACTGGGGCATAAATACTTGACCACCCTTGAGAAGCCCCTGCTCAAGCCAAGAAAGTTCAAGTCACGAGTCGTAACAAAGACCCCCAGTCACTGGCATGCCATCTTGGCCAAGTCTCTCCCCTCTCATCTCTAGAGCTCAGTCTCCTGACCCATCCAGTGGGAGGCTATAAAACCTGTCCCGAAACTCACAGGATGATGAAACGGAGGTGTGAGTGAAACCCTAGTTACACATCATGGATATTATTATAAATTGATAAGCCTGCCTCCCATGACTCAGGATGATAAAAAGGAGGTATGATCAAAACCATACCAGATAATCTATAGTTACATATCATGAATATTATTATAAATTGATAAACCTGCCTCACACGACTCACAGAATGATAAAACAGAGGTGTGAGCTAAATCATACCTGATAACCTATAGCTATTTATCATGAATATAATTATAAATGGACAAACCAAATACCCGACTCCCTCCCACAAAGTTGATTCTGGCTCATGGTGACCCTCTGGGGCAGGGTGAAGCAGCCCTGCAGGTTTCCAAGATTGCCAATCTCAGAGGGAGTAGAATGACCCATCTTTCTCCTAAGGAGCTGCTGGTTTCACGCTGCAGGCGTTGCAGTGAGTGGCCCACACTGTGACCCATTACACCATCATTGATAGATGTTTATAATTATCAAAATAAATTCTACATCTTATGCATTCAATTGTGTCTCTCCTCTCCCTTCCTTGCCCCCAAAATATAAGGTGAAATCCTAACCCTGACACCTGAAATGGGGTTCAGTTATTGACTGAGGCCAATACCAGCCTAGGGTGTATTCTAAACCAAATCCCTGTCTCGATTATTTAAAGAACAGGCAGACATCCCAAGGCAACTGTGCACTGGGAAAGGTTGTCTATAAGCCAAGGACCTGCCCACAGGGGAGGTAGGAGCAAGGTCGAGACTGGATTGGGGCTCATGATCTCCAGAATGGATAGAAAATAAATGTTTGTTCCTGAAAGTCACCCGCATGTGGCATTTCTGTTACACCTGCACCCAGGAATCATGGCACAGTTCATTACCTGTAGATCGCAAAAGCAAGTATTTCTGAAAATGGAGGGTCCTGTCTCATGAAATGTATTGTACCCAGAAAGAGGACCAAAAACCAAGTGTTAGGATGGGTCTCCCCAGGTCCCACTGGCACATCCCACCAGCCAACCCAGCGTCCCCCGTCAGGTGTGCTCCTGGTCTCCAGGTACTCCTGGTCCTTCTGCCAGCCCAACTATGAAATCATGGGTGGTCTTCCAAGATAAACTTACAGTTCCCGAAGAGTCAGAGTCTGAAAGAGCTGCCAGGACAGGGTGGTGAGCCGGTTACTGGACAGATTTCTGAAAAACAAACAAACAAGGGCCGGGGAATTAAAGATCAATCCCAACACACACAATGTGCTCTGTCGTAGGCTGGCTAATTTCACTGGAGTCTGACTTTGCTGCGTTCCTTTGTTGTGCTGTATTCCACTAAAGAAACAATTAGCATAGCAGGGAGAGGCCACAGATCAGCCTTGCAGATAATCAGGGGCTCTGCCAGGGTTCAATTGAAGAGATCAAAGAAACAGTGAACTTCTCTTGGGTCTCTCCCCATAACCTGTCCCCACCACAGAGATCCAGGGAGCTTTCTTGAAGCCACCCTTGCAGAGAAGGGCAGAGTGTTCTACCTCTTAACATTCCCAGAGGTTGAACAGAGGCTCAGCAGGTCACCCACAGTCCCTTCCAGCCTGCCCCTCCTGCCCACAGCAAATGGGCCCACCGGTGATCAAGACAGCAGCCTTTGTTCACACTTCCGTTCTCCTCTTAATGGCAATTTAATTGTCCTCGTTAGGGGATACAGGGGGAAGGAGCAGCCGTTAGTCTTCGGAATAAAAGAAGAAACACACCCATGGTTATGACTTTGCCAGCCTCAACAAACAACTTTGAATGCAATAACAGCCCTTGAAGGCAGCAGTTAGACACTGCAGGAATGGAAGTGGCTCCCAGGAACAATGAGCTTGTGTGCCAATGGACTTCGTTTAGGTAAACATCAAGCCACGCACACTGGAGCACAGCAAGTGCGGATCCGCGGCTGTAAGACAAGCCGGCTGGAACCACAGGCTTGCACATGGACCTATATTTAGAGGACCTTCTACAGCGCAGGTTTGTCGGGAGCCAAATATAGGCCACACCCTGGGGAACAAAGGGCTGGGCCACACCACAAGGCCCCTCCAGAACTCAAGCCCAAGTTACAAATGAGAAATGAGAGTTGCGGGGGTAGAAAAGCACATCGAGTTGCTCCCCACTCCTGGACACCCTACAGGGCAGAGTAGACTGCTCCTTCGGTTTTCCAAGACTGGAAACTTGTGCAGGACTGGACAGCTGCGCCTTTCTCAGGAGCTGGTGGGTTTGAACCAGCAACCTCACGGTTAGCAGCCCAATGCTTAACCCACGGCGATGCCAAAGCTCCTCAGGGTACAAACAACACTCACTGTCACTGAGTCAATTCCGACTCACAGTGATTCCCTCTGTGTTTCTAAAGCTTGAGTTCTTTAAAGGAACAGATAGCCTCATCTTTCTCTCAAAATGGCTGGCGGCCTCAAACTGCTGACCTTGTGGTTAATAGCCCAGGACAAAACCTAGCAGGCCACCAGAGCTCCTGGGTAGCAACAACTCTATAACCAATTGATGAGGAGGGACTGGCTTTACACTGAATGCTCTAAGAAAATGACATCTGAGCTGGGTCATGTAGAGTGAGGATGAGTCAGCTGCCAGCTGACCTGGAGAGAGTAATCCACGCTGTAAACATAGAAGGCACAACAGGTCAAGGGGGACCAAGAGACCCAAGACTGGCCAGTCAGGAATCAACTGTGAAGAGAAAGGGGTTTGGGATAAATGAGAAAGAGAAATGTGTGTCATTCCCCACCCCCTGCCCCCGCCTACACACACATACACACACACAGACCAAATATGTGCTATTGATTCTATAGACTTAGATTTAGGAATAGAATCCCATCTGGGAAGAGCATTTTCTTTGTTACTTAAGGAATTGCTAATGAGACCATTCTCAGCATTGAGTGTGTCTTAAGCCCAACCACTTTTGCCATGTGTACAAAGCAGGGGGCGGGGCCCTGCAGGCAGAGCTCTAGAGGAAGGCAGAGTAGACGGAAAGCAGGGCTGTCCTGGAGAGGAGATCGAGGAAAGGCCTTCCTCTAGGTCAGGCTCTGATCTAGTCACAGCCAGTCCCTTACAACAGCTCATAAATAATTCAAGAGCCATAAATATGTTTTTTACAAACCAAAAAATGACTATTATCCAGATTGATATGCTTTATTTTTCTAATAAATTAAGCTATGATAGTTTCATTTTCAATTTTACTTCAGAGTCACATGTCTGTAGTGACTCACAGGCCGCAGTTAGCCAGCCCTGCTCTAGATCACGTGCCCTGAATCCAGATGCACAGCCTCTTAAACTGTGAGGAAAGCAGTCTGCTACCCCCTAGCTGTGTGGTGTTCCTAAAGTGGCCGCCCTGGACTGGAAGGGTGTGGCCATGGTCAGGTCAGGGTCTTCTCCTGAAGAGCAATGGAAAGGCACAAGTGTCAGGTAGCAAAGGGACAGGCATCAAACTGCCATTTTTAAGACTCAGAGGCTAAGGAGACGAGCTTAGAGGCTGCTGCCAGAGTCTTCCAGGCCAGAGAAGGGAAGTTTGCCCTTCCCATGAAGGGGATGGAGGCAATAAGCAGAGCCTTGGAGATGCCTATTGGACTGGATCTGGGAGACAGACCCAAGCAACCAGGGGGGAGAAGGGTGGTGCCCTTCCCTGAGATCAATGCCCAGACCTAGCGACCCTATAGGATGGAGGAGAACTGCCCCTGCATGTTCTGAGACTGCTGCAGGACTAGGAAGCCCTGGTTGTTTCGCATAGCTAGCAGTCCAACTGGTAACCACTACAGCAGCAAGGCTGCTTGGTCCCTGAGAAGGCAGAAGCTAGAAAATGATGACAAAGAAAAGGTGGGGTTGAGAGGAGGGGCCCCTTCGCTGCTGAGGCAACAGTGACCTTTTCTAAGAGTGACTGGACATTTTGCAAAGGGGTCCTGTTGATGACCAAACAGCAATTATGGCCCACGTTGCTGGATTGTTCATGTGAAGCATGGCCCATGTCTTCTACAGGAAAGAGAGAGGGCCTCTTCTTTGCAAACAAGAAGCCAGGAATTCCAGGCAGGTGGAATCACGTGAGGCGAATGTGCACGGGTAAGGAAGCAGAGGAGCAAACACAAGAAGACTGGGCAGATGGGGCTTCCACAGCTATCTGGAGTGGCTAAGTAAGAGATTGTCACCAAGACCATTTGTGACTGCACTGGGATGGCCACCCCACTATGAGAGCCCAGGGTAATGGGGAGAAGGGGGTCACAGGTAGGTGTCTGTCTGAATGGACTGAGCCCCTCAGAGCGGCCGGCTATCTCCCTGCCCCGAATGCTCTCTCCATTCTGGGTCCTCAGGGTTTGTTCAGAGGGAGGGCCTTCTCTCGGAGGGGTGCAGATCTCCTGCACACACCCTAGAAGCCCTACCTGGCAGCAAACAACAGACTCAGCTTCATAACAAAGCCCCAATCCAATCCAATCAGCTTCCACCATTCCCCCACATCAGGAAACCAAAGACCCACTGTCAGCAAGTGGTTTCTGACCCATGGAGCCAAGCAGAATTGCCCCTTAGGGTTTCTAAGACAGCATCTTTACAGGGGCAGAGAGCCCCTTTTTTGCACAGTTGAACCTCCAACCCTACTGGGCTAACTCAAACCAAACTCACTGCCAGCGAGTTGATCCTGACTTACAGTGGCCCTGTAGGGCAGAACAGAACTGCCCTTGTGAGTTTCCCAGACTGTAACTCTTACTGTGCTAGCAACCTAAGACTTAAAGCCCACAGTGCCAGCAGGATCCAGATCAGAAGTGTCCCCTGGCTCTGTGTCCACTCATGATGGGCCCATGTGTGTAGGGTAGAACTGTGCTCCCTGCATTGTCCATGGCTGATGTTTTGGGATCTGGCTCACCAGTCTTTCTTCTGAGGGGCCTCTGAGAGGACTTGATCTTCCAGTGTTCTGGTTAACAGCTGAAGCCTTACACCATCCGGGGAGTCTGATGGGAAGGAACCAGACCAGACCTGTGGCTCTTGAGCAGATTCTGGCTCAGTGGCTTCTGGGCTGCAGAGTAGACTGCCCCATGATGTTTTCTGATGGTAATCTTAGCAGAAGATCACCAGACCTTTCCCGCTCAGTTGCCACAGGTGGGTTTCAGCCAAAAGTGAGCAGTCAAGCATCAAGCTCACCAGGGTCCTTGCTCCAGGAGCTGTCGGACACAAAGCTACCTGCAGGGTTCCATCTCCTGCCTAGAAGGCAGACCCGGGAATCTGACCGCCCTCAGCCCTACTGCAGTGGCAGACCATACACTAGGTATTGAGCCTGACACTTGAAGGGTGGAGTCAAAGGCAGCGAGTTCAGCATTGGCTCTACCAA
>PVJH01016540.1:0-50235 GCA_004026705.1 Nesogale talazaci
TGCTGTGTCACTGTCTGCTTCAGTCACCCTTACACTCTTAATCCTCAAATTGACACCCGATTAGGTAGCTACAACAAGGGCTAACACAACTAGGAAGACCCTCAGCAAGATGCATGAACTTTGTAGCTAAGACACTGTTCACAGATATAGCTGCAGCTGTAAGGACGGTGCAGGAGCAAATAATGTTTTGTCGCATTGTACATAGAGTCATTATAAGTCAACACTGACTTGATAGCACCTAAAAACAACAATAGCAACATATAAAACAGAATAAAGTCCATTGTTCCATCCACTCTGTCAATCATTCTTTTTGAAAGTGTACCTCTACTTTATCATGTGTGATGCTCTTCAATGGATATTGGTCCCTGTGGCAGTCATGTGCTTATGTTAATATTAAAATTGAAATGCAGGGGTGGAGCCTGGCCTGTTAATCAGGAGAAAGCCATTGAGTAGCTGATGAGGCCTCTAAGTGGGTATGGCTTTCACCTGAGACTCCAGAGAAATCTCGCGATATTTTCCTCATGAAGATGAGAAGCTATCCTCCCCAGTTGTTGGAAGTTAGTTAGAGAGATGATTAACCACAGGAAACATAGAATGGCGGCGTCTGGGAGGCTGGAGTAGCCGGTGGAGAAACCACACAGCTTAGCCCTGATGAAGATAGACCTCTGAAGCTGGGGCGGCATGCTGTTGATGGACCTGAGCCCTGGAAGCGAGGAGCCATGGGGAGACCCCTGCCAGCGCCAGAATTCTGCACCCACTGACCAGTGACTTCCTGCATCGGAAGCAGACTTTATAGACTGATTTCAGGCATATGTGTTATTATTGGACTTATGACTTTGCACTGGACTGGATTGGGATGCCTTCTTAGTGTCACATTTCTTTTGAATATAAACCCTTTCCTTATACCTAAAAAAAATAACATTCTATAAGTGAACAAAACAATAGATATCCTGTGTCTTACAATTGTAGTTACAAAACATCTACACCTTGATTTTATAATCCTATGAATGCATATTCTACCACCTATAAGAGTTTGCAAGCCAAACTACCTTCATTCCTTCATTCCCCCATTTTGGGTATCTAATTTCTATATTGCCCACTTACATAAACCCAGTGCTCTGAGGAAACAATCATATCTTTCAACGTGAAGAATCTTCATTCCAGTTGGAAACTTGTAAAGTGTGTGTCCATTAACAAAGTCAAATCAGGACAGGCCATCCATAAATGAGGCAATAAATAGCTGGGTTGACTTTGGCCACTGACACCCGGGGACTTAGTTCACAGGAAAAAGTGGAGATGAGAGCGGGTTTACTGGTCTGAACTTCATGACCTAGCATAGGAGAGCTAGGCATGTTGAGAATATGTTGGGTCCTTGGTCTAAAGGAAGGCGACCAAAGGCCACCGTGATGAGGCTAAGTGGAAAAGCCCACAGTGAGTTGACCAGAACCCGACCAGAGGAAGAGAAGCGATTTAAGTCTATGAACTGGTGCATATCGTTGCTGACTTTATAATTTGAAGTAATTATGCATAAATACACTATCCCAGATCAATCCACACCAAGTTCATAAATTCAATATTAGCCCATTAATTCCTTTTCAGACTCATACAGCACAAGTAATGATACTGAATGCAGAAAGATCACAGGCCAGTGGGTGGAAAGTCCTGGGATATTTCAAATGGTGGGGAAAGCAGCTCCAAGGTTCTGGCTGCCATCAATGTAGCTCCATGTGGCTTGTTAACAGGAAGATGAAGGAGAGAGAGAAAGAGAGAGAGAGACCCATCTCTTCTGATGGGAGAATCAAGAGAGAAAGAGTTCCCAGAATCCTCATGAGAAGGTCACTCCCACAAGGAAGGATCACCAGACTGTGATAGGCTAGACTCCATCACTTTATTCTTATTTATCAAGTTGATATGAAATTTTGTAACTATAATAGACCACCATTTGTCATCTTGACACTTTTCCACAACTTTTTAACTAAATATAATTCTAATATACAGACAACAGCAAAATCACATTTGTGGTCAATAAGCTAGGACTAAAATGCTTACAATTCAATGTGTGTCAGCTTCATTTAAACATAGTATTCTATAAGTAAATGAACTAGCAATACTCTATGTCTAACAATTTCAACTAAGTGCATACATATATTTTAATCCTATAATCTTATGAACATATTCCTATTCCCTATGAAAGTTTGTAAGCCAGCCACTTTGTGTCATTATCCTCCCCATTTTAGTTATCCACTTTCTACACTGATCACTTATTTCAACCCCATGCTCTGCGGAGACAAGTATGTTCTTTGATGTGAAGAATCTTCATTCCAGTTGAAATCTTGTGAGTCTACAACCATTAGCAAATTCAAATCAGAACAGGACATGCATAAAATCAGCAGCATTATTTACCAATTCACAGGCTCAAAAATTTTTTCTTCATCTGGTTGGGTTCTGGTCAACTCAATGTGGGCTGCCTCACTTAGCCTCCAACGGTGCCCATTTGTTGTCTCTGCCTTAGACTATGGGCCCCATCACAAATTCTCAACAACACTAGCCTCCTTGTCATAGGTCATGAACTTCAGACTAGAGAACCTGCTCTCATCTTCTCCTCTAGTCCCCATGAACCAGGTCTACAGGTGTCAGTGGCCAGACTCAACCCACCTCTCTATTGCTATGTTTCTCCCACATCCACTCAACAAGTGAATCCAGGTGTTCACCTGAGAATCTTTTCAGCCTGTCCACAGGCTCCCTTTAATATTTAGTCCTTGAGAGGAAAGTTTCTTTATGGCTGCAAATTTTTCTATCTTCAGGCACAAACCCCAAGTTCAATATTCAAAAAGTCAAAGGGCTCTTTTTTTAAAGCTTCAGTCTGTCAACAGCCCCCTTGGCAAATCTCTTTGAATGCAAATGCCCTTAGTATTCCCAAGCACTAGGTAGGGCTTCTCTTTTCAGAGTCTTCTTTTTTTTTTTTCAGAGCCTTCTCTGCAGTTGTCTTAACCCATATAAGGGTGTAATTTAAATGTATGGAAGCAAGTAGGCTTATTAACTCTGTTTCTACTTCCCAGTAATCATTTCTATCAATTATTATATCAACAACAGTAGGTAGAGATAAATCTAGTACAGCCAGATCCTAAACTCAATTCTTAAAATTGTCAAATTCAACCCTTATTTATCTTATGTTAATCTAAACTATTTCATTGATACAAAATATGGCCTTAGGCGTCTGACTGCATCAAGCCAGGACTGGGCTTTCTGTCAGTCATTTGTACTGAGCAGTCTAGTCTCTGAGAAAAAGTTCAAGGGGTGATTTAGTTCCCTGAGCTCAAAATAAACATTAATCACATTTGTTTTCACCATTTCAAACAGAACAACCAAAGAAAATAATCAAAATTTTAGCTTCCCACATTTTCTCCAGAAAACAACCCAGTAAATTCTGTGGCCATATCTAACCTCTACCTAGTCAAAGAAGAAAATTTAATATGAGGCAGAGGTTAAAAAAAAAAAAAAGCATCCACTCTCCATCTTCATGTTTTGTTTCTCTAGTATCATACTCCCAAGGTACCATAATGTGTAAGACCAGGTTGACTAGAGAAACAAATGGAAATAACACTCATTTGTGTAACAGAGAACTTTATATTAAGAAGTAATTATGTATTAATAAAGCATCACAGTCTGATATTAGCGTTTAAATCTGATATTAGCCAATAAATTACTCTGTAGACTCATGTAGCACCATCAATAATGCATAATTTAAAAAGATCACAGGCTGCTGGATGGAAAGTTCAGTGGATCCAATGGTGTGGAAGCATCTCCAGGAGTCTGGTTGCCATCAGTGTGGCTCCATGAAGCTTGTCACCAGGAAGGTGAAGAAGAGGGAGAAAGAGAGTCCTGTCTCTTCTGATGGCAGAATCGAGAGAGAGAGAGAGAGAGAGAGAATTCCCAGAATCCTCATGAGAAGGCCCCTAGAATTCACCTCTTCATTGTTGTTTATCAAGTTGACATGAAATTATGTAACTATCACATTTACCATAATGTTTATAGTTCAGTTGTGATGAGTTTTGCTTTCTTTATGTGGAGTTGGTTATAGTTTTTGTTATAGTCTAATGGTTATAGTTTTTGTTCTTTATCAATAAGCACTTCTAGTCTTGGGATGTGCTGGAATGATCTGCAAAAGCAGGTCCGTACACTATATCCTGGAATTGTTTCAATTATCTGGGGACAAGTACCATTAAATAATATATATATTTTTTATTTTTGTTTGTTTTTTACCTGAAAAGAGGGTAGTAGGCTAAACAAATTTGGACACCTGAAGCTTAGAGGAATCACAGGAGAATTATAAAGTTTATACCCAGAGGAATTATAAAATCGATCAATCCCTGAATTAGCATCTTCTAAACACTATCTACATGCTCCCACCTAGTGTATAAGCCTTGGTAGTGTAGTGGGTTATGCATTGGACATTTAGAAACCACCTGCTGCTTTATGGGAGAAATATGAAGTATTATTGTCTTCTATCAAGTTGCAATCATAGAAACCCACAGGGGCAGTTCTATCCTGTATTATAGGGTCATTGTGAATGGGAATAAACTAATGCCAGTGAATTTGGTTTTGGTTTAGAGTCATTGGCTGAGACTTACAGAGATTATGAATTGAAAAGCCATACTAAACACACAATTGGCCAAGTTTGAATGAGTGCTTCCAGCTTCTAATTTATTGAAATATTTTATTTGGTCAGTGGCAAAAGCCTTATTTTTCAAGAATGCCTTCAATGAAACTTGGACTTTTATCTTCAAAAACCATAGGTTATTAATCATAGTACCTCTTGAAATGGCTGAGTGTTGACCAATTTTTTAAGACAAATTTCTTCCCTTGTTTTTCATGTTTTCTGTCTTTCAGGACTTCTGAGCATCCATTTAACTCCTGCAATTTCACAAGGCTTTCTGAGCAGCCTGAATCCTATGAGGAAAATTTAAGTGAAATGCACCAACTTCTTTCAAGTGCATTTGATTACAGATATATTAATTAATAAGGAAAACTTTTGATGACTGTGTTACATTCATTGACATGAAATTACCCTACTATTAGGACCAGAGTGATCATGATGCTTTCCTCCTTGAAGAGGGAACACTCAGGATCTCTGGGTTCACTGTCCTGTCTTACTCTTCCCAGCAGCTCAAGCTCTCATATTAGCAAAGATAAATTCCAATTGGTTGACCTCAGATGATCAGCTCAGGGATAATAGGAGCTAATTTAGTTCTTCATGATGATATGATAATATTCTATCTCAGTGGTATGAAATGGAAATCAGCTCCCTTGTGAAATATCAGGAGGGAGGAAATCATGCAACTGGAAAATAGTTTGGCTCATTGAAGCTACATTTTGGCCTTTTTCTGTAAGCCCTAAAACTGTATTTGTGTCAGGCTTGGCTTAGGAGTCAGCAGGAAAAGGTAAAGGAAAGCGAATGCCTGCAATTACCACTGTGACAGTTCTCCATGGGTCTCAGGGGGACAGTGCATGAAAAGAGGAAAATGGATGACAATTTGCTAATTGTTCTGAAGCGTTTCAGACAGGTCTGATTTTATACAAAGAAATAGAATTAAATTCTCTGAAATACTCTCTACAACACAAGAACTTCTCCCTGGGGAGCAGAGAAAGCCAGACAAAAGGATTTAAGAATGAGTTTCTACAAATTGTTCTTATAATCTTCACTTCTACCTTAAGGCATTGAAAAGGCAGAAGATCATTTGGAAAAAATGAAAACATGCATCACTAGATAGTTTAACAAGTACTTTAAAGAAGAGACATTAACCTTATTTTAGATAAGTTTCTAATTTTTTAAAATTCAAGACATATTGTTTTTATTGTTTCACATCTCAAGAAAAAATCCACCCATTTTATATGATTCTTTCATACATAATTTCATGTGCTCCTAAATCCATCCAAAGTTTAAAAATTAAAGGGTTATTAATAAATGTTTAGAGGAACTTCATATTTGCATTGCTTTTTACTGTAAAAATGACATTTCTGAAAGAATCATGATCCATATGGCCAGCCACATGAGTGTTTCTCATTTAAAAGCAGCTGCCATTTTCTTCAGAATCTGCCCCTTGGCCTTATTTTTGTGTTCTTGATAACTTCTTTTCTTTAAAGAAAACATTATGTACCTGTGACCGTGACATGTGAAATTTCTAATGAAAATTCTAAGAAAAATATTCACTTAGTTTAATTTTCATGAGGTCATGATAAAATGATCTTTTTGATTCTGATTAAAAATTGTATTTTTCCTTTAATAAATTGTGCTCTAATGCACTGCTCTAAAGGTTATTTTAAACCCGAAATGGGGAGGGATTGGATTTAGGTCACTTCATATTAATCTGTGGTACTGGGATAAGTGTATGAAATGAAGCAATTTAGACAGCCCTTGCTTTAGAGAAACTAACAAAGGCTATTGATGAAACAAAGTGAGACAGCTGGGTGACAGTATAAACTAAAGCACGATATACAGACTTTGACCAGACAGATCCTATGCCTGGATCAGAATGTACCTACAGAAACTTAGACCTCAGAATGAAATGTTTGTGAAGGGCCAGTTACACTAGACATTTACTTAGCACTTATGAGACATGCTTCTTGCTAGAAATCTAAGAATTGGATTCCATTTCAGATGCTATTCCGAATTTAGGCCCAACTCATAAATTTTGAATCTACTTTTTATTCTATCCCTTGAGAAAATGATTCTCTTTTTACTAGTGGAAAGTGTGATAATAGTAAATCTCTACGTCTTCCTCTTCCAAAGGCATAGAAACCAAAAGGTTAATATAACTATTTTATGGAGTGCTTAGAATGTGTGTTTTTATGAACATATGTGTAAACTGAGGATGATACTTAGGCTTGTTTTCAGAACTTTCATCCAATACCTTTTTGCTTCATTTTTTTGGGTTTAATATTCTTTGAGAACTTCCTTTTTTGGTGTTTTAATTTAGCTTATATATGGTGCCCATTCATTTGATCAAACCCTGGTTCAGGGCTTTCTGTGAAAGTATTCATTAATGTGATTAGCATTTACTGTCAATTAACTCTAAGTTGCAGTAATTAACCCCAATAATGTGGGTGGACCTCATCCAATTAGTGGGCCTCATTCATTCAGTTCTCAGAGTGATGATATTTTGCCTCAAGATTGGAGCATAGAAGTCCCGCTGGAGTTTCCTCCTCTGTTTGACCTACCGATTTTTTCTTCTGAGCCCATTCTCTTCCTCTCTACACATTTCTATGTGTAGCTAGCTATCTAGATGGGCTAATAAGTTCCATAATCAAAGACCTGCTCTATGTGTTCAGTCTGGCTATTGCAATGGATTATTGAACCCACACAGAAGCATATACAATACTCTGGGGAGCATGGCTGGGGTCAGAGTTATTAAAAATATGGAGTGTGGAAGTGTGGGTGAAAACTCCTAGCACTTTATAGCCATCAACTTGGGACAGTTCATACTGATAAAGATTTGTTCTTGTCTTCCTAAAGTAACAGGAGGTCAGGCATCCCTACAAGTTAAGCCAATTAAGTTCAAGGCATAAATGTCAGCTCAGAAGGTTATGACCATTGTTAATTTGAAATTCTAAAGAAGTAATATAATAAATGCTTGATAAATGCTTATGAAAGACACAGGTCAATCACAGGAGCTAATTTTGAAAAATTTTTTTAAAGAAAATAGAAAAGTACATTGCTAAAAAGTGACAAAAAGGCTAGAAAAGTTGTATCAAGAGGTTGTTTTCTATCACACCAATGCATTTGCTCATTCTTTAAGGTTAGCAATGGATGCTCTACACAGATTTCATTAGAAAGTCTTACTCCATCTGCCTAACATCTATGATCTTGTCCCTTTCAACTCTATTCTCCCCAATTTAGCTCTCAAAAAAAAGAACATTTTAAAAACATTATTTGAATCCCTCCAAAATGCTAAAATAGTTATTTTGATGTGGTATAAATCTAAGAGCTCAAAATTCTTCAGGAAATTTTATTATAGAAATTTATTTCATTCAGAAATGAATGTATAGACCTAGATGAAGGTAATTTCAAGATATAATAACTTCACATACTGATATTTTGCCTTATTAGAAGTCTGAACACTTTTATAGCAAAAACATTTTCACTTACCCATATATATTTTTGCTTAGGGTCGCCATTAGTGAGCATGACTTCATACAGTGGGTTTGTATATTCCTTGTTAGTTCTGTCTCTCCAAAGAAGAGCTGAGTACTTAACATGCTGCTTAAGTAACTCTAATATTCAGCTTCTTATATCTGTAAATACATGGAATATGACTCTTAGTTTCCACGTCTATTGTCTTTAGTTGGAATAAAGTAAGTCTGGTCACAATTAACTCTTCCTGGAATGATATATTGGTTGATTGTTATATTTCTTTTCTCTCGAGACTGGAAGTCAAGAAGTCATACAGGTAAATTTTGGTTCAGTATAACAAAATATTTTCATTTGCAATGATCTACGAATTCCTGTGCAGTATTGCACACAACCTGGCCAGAATATGGTTACAATATTAATTATACCACCCATCTTCTTATGAAAGATGAATAGATGTGCCAGTAATAATTAGATCATTCCTAACCCTTGAAAATTATCCTTTCTCTACTGGAGCTCTAGAAAGAAATAAGCCAGTAAGAGCCAATCCCCAAACCCTATATCTATCCCATTTGTATTTCTAAAAGTAGTGGAATCAGTTCAGTAAAAGCCTTTTTTGGAAGGATTACACTTAAGTGTTGTAGGAATCAGTGCAAAATGAAAATGCAGAGTCCCCTGTTCACACATCCTATCAATGTGAAAGCAGTGCTAATAAAACATTAAACACAATGTGGGGTTTTTCTGAGTGAGACCTTATAGAACTGTACAAGTTGCAGGTGCAATAAACTGCCCAATTTGTATGCTGCCACACTTTTCTGGAACCAACTTCCTCTCCCAGAGTAAGGCCAGATTTCTTCAACTATTGTGGTGCTATTCTTCTATAACCTTCCTCTGTGATGCCATGGTCTTCTACAAGCTGAATGTTACTGAGTAAGGATGTAAAGTGAAATCGGTCTCTCTAGATAAGTCTTTTCATTTGCCTATTAATTATGAAAGTAGCAGGGGGGGTGGAATCCACCCAATAGAACTGACCAAAGTGATTGGTCTCTTTGTGGTACTGCTGGAAGCGTCATACCTTGAAATTGACAAGAAGTTTGCTTAGCTTGTCTTTAACGCTACAAAGAATTTTTAGGGGATTTTGAAGAGAAATTCCCCAAGGAGCTGAAGTGTGACAAGAGTTAGAACACCGATGATGGTTAGGAGCCTAAAACGAGTCTGGTGGCTGACGGTCAGTGGAGAGAGGCACTAAAGGAGGCTCAGCCAAAGAGCCAGCAGTGATGGGAGAAAGCTGCTGCCAAGAGATATATAAGCCAGCTGAGTGGATTGCTACACCCGCCATAAGTTGGGTCAGTTGGCAACATTGAGGAAGACAGCAGGAAAACATTGTCAAAAAGGTCTGTGCAGGCTGAGCCCCGGTGGCATAGTGGTTGTGCGCGGGACTGCGGCCCACTGGGATGGAGGTTCAATTCCGGCTCCCAGGAGCAAAGGCTGGGCCTCCTACTCCCACCACCTGAGGGCAGTGATGCCTAAAAAAAAAAAAAAAGGTCTGTGCAGTCAAAAAGGGGCATGTGTAGCTAAAAGGGAGTGTGTGCATGGCAGAGCAGGGCCTGCAAGCGAGGCAGATTGGCTTGCTGACACAGATGAGAACAGCTGAAAGAGCTGAGTGGATTCCACACTACAGCCTGTTGTTTCTGTAACAAACTATGCAACTGTTCATGTGCTCTGTGAGTTCTGAGTGGCCATTACAGTTAATCAATGAGCCCAGCAGAAAAAAATAGAGTGCCATAGGGAGGACCACTGGAGTTCAAAGAATCAAAGTGTCACTCAACAAAATCTTCAGTGTATCTTTGCTTAGAGCAACTTATTTCCTAGATGCATGGGTGCACTATAACTGTCCCCTCTCTGTCTCTCTATCTGCCAAAGGGCACAAGAGCCACTATTGAACATAAAGCATTTCCTTAAAGGGGCAATGATTGCCCCTTGACGAAACACTGAAATCTGTCTTAGTGAGACATAGGATGAAAGTTTCTTCTCTGGAACTAGGGAGTTAGAATTGCCTGAACTGACACAATGAATGATGTCCATAGCCCACAGAAGATCTTCTATTTCTATTATTTCCTCTTAATTCTCCTTGCCTTCTTTCACTGCTCCCCTCCTTCATCCCTGTACACATAATTTGGCATATAGACATGGCTGTTCAATGCATATATAATCCAGAGAAAGAGAAGTTTAAGGTTCTTTTCCTAAAACCTGCTTGGACACTATCTACCTCTGTGAATAGGAGCTTAACTTTAGGGATTACCTAGGCAGGTGATGATGTGTGCTATTCTACTCCTCCCTGTCTTTTTCCCCCCTCTTTTAAAATCATTTTATTGGGGGTTCATTGATCTTATCATGATCAATACATGCATCAATTTTATGCAGACCACATTTGCACATTTTTTGCCATCACCATTCTCATAACATCCTCCTTCTACTTAGACCTCCAGTATCAGCTCCCTATATTTCCCCTCCCCCATCTCCCTTTCCCCATGAATCCTTAATAATTTGCAAATTATCATTGATATGTCATATTGTCCACTGTCTAATGTGTCCTTTTACCCACATACCCCAGGGAGGAGGTTATATGTAGATCTTTGTAATTGGCTCCCCCCCCCCTTTTTTTTTTGTGAATCAAAGAGCAAGTGTATTAAAGAAAAAGATAGAGAAAAACAAAGCAGGAAAAAGAAGAAAGACCTGCACAGGTTGAGAGAGAGACCAAGTCCTATATAGGTGCCATCCCCTGGAGGCAGGAGGAGGTCTGGTTCCCCCTTTTCACTCCACCTTCCCTCCACCCTCCCAGTATCACCATTCTTACCACTGGTTCTGAAGGGATCATCTGTTCTGAATTCCCCATGTTTCTGGCTCCAGTGTACATCCCCTGGTCTAGCTGGATTTGTCAGGTAGAATTAGGATCATGATAGTGGGTGTGAGGAAGCATTTAAGAACTAGAGGAAAGTTCCATATTTCGTTGTTGCTACACTGTATCTTGACTGGCTTGTCTCCTCCCTGCGACCCCTCTGTAAGGGGATGTCACTTCACCTATTAATGGGCTTTGTGTATCCCCTCATTTATAATGATAATGATATCTGTATAATTATAATAGTATAATTTTTAGTTCTTTGATGCCTGATATCTGATCCCTTTGACACCTCATGGTCCCACTGACTGGTGTGCTTCTTCCATGTGGACTTTGTTGCTTCTCAGCTAGATGACTGCTTGCTTACTTTCAAGTCTTTAAAAATCCAGACACTACATCTTTTGATAGCCAGGCACCATTAGCTTTCTTTACCCACTTTCCTTATGCACACTTTTGTCTTCAGTGATTGTATCGGGAAGGTGAGAATTATGGAATGTCAATTTAATAGAAAAAAGTGTTTTTGCATTGAGAAAGTACTTGAGTGGAGGTGCAATGCCCATATGCTGTTTTAATACTAACTCTCTAAGTATATGCACAAAGATCTATTTCCCATCATAATATATAAATATATTCACCTATGTACTTGCCTGTATATAAACTCTATAAATGCCCTTTATTCCCCATTTGTTTCCTCTACTTCTTTTTCTTTTCTCTTGTCCCACCATCATGCTCAGCCTCTGTTACATTACTCTTAATCAATCCCTTTCAGGCCTCTCACACTCTTATTCTCACTGATTTTGAATCACTTGTTCCCTTATCCCTGGTTGGTCAACATCACCACCTTTCCCCCTCCCTCCATCTCCCGCGTACCCCCTGGAACCAGCAGTCCTATTGTTGTCTCCTCCAGACTGTTCATCCAGCCTATCTTATCTAGATATACCTGCAGAAATAACAATTTGTACAAAAAAAGAAATATCCTAAGATGAAGTGACCAAAGAAAATAAAACGATAAGAGCAACAACAAAAAAAACCCAATGTCCAAAAAATATATCTACAAATAAGTAAAAAAACTTTAAAGTAATAACAAAGTTAAAAACCTATAAATAGCTTAAGGTCTATTTGTTGACCTCCAGGAGTTTCCCCCAGTTATGTCTGATGGGGTGCCATACCCTAGCCTTGGCACTCCCTCGGGAACTCCATGCTCTGTTGCACACTCTTAGTGTTTTGCCATGGTGTGGTTGGGTCAGACAGGGTACAATCCCCTGCTTCTCCACTATGTTCCCTGTAGGGCCTTGGGACTTTGTGTTTCATAATGAGACCCGTCATATGATCCTCTCTGTGCATTGACGGTTCTGAGTGTGAATATTATCCTCAAGGGTTGGTAGGCCAGGATGCACTCCATTCTCTCTTCCTCCCCCTTCATTTTTTCTCATGTGCTCTGGTCAGGCATCTCTCACTCCCCATGCTGCAGAATTAGGACAATCTTCCAAAGCAAACTTCCCTGGGGGAAGAGGTGGCTATCCACATAGTAGTTATTGGATTTGGGCCCTCAGACCCCTCCACTGGCTCCCTGCTCCATGCCATCGTCCTGCATTCACATCCTGAATTAACACCGGGTTTAAGTATGGTTCCACTTTCCTTGTGGAGATATAAACAATATTCTCCCCTTGGGTGGATTAGTTCCCCATTCCCTCTCATACATGTAGCCATCTTCCCACCCCGCCATCTCCACAGTTAGCTACCATATGTAAGCCCTGGATTTGGTCTAGTACCTTCCATACTACCTGGGCCTCCCACTCAGGAATTTCTCGATGCAGTATCTTTCTCCCTATGCCCCTTTTGCATTTTTTATGCTTACATCAACGGAATCATGTTGAACATGTTCTTTTGTCCTGTCTTATTGATTCTGTAAGCAAATGTCTGTTGATCATTCCATTAGACCTGCATGAACTTTATTATGATCCATAAGATCACTAAGAATTTTCTGAATATAGTGACACTGCCCCATTGTAAAAATAAAATCCAGATTTGCTTTTTCTAGATTGAACTACTTACTTCTCAATTCAAAGCAATGGATTCAATTGGATCTAAAGAGAGCAAACAATAAAAATAAAAAGCAAACTCTTTGGATTTGGGTCCTTTCCAACCAATGGTTACCATATGTGGTACTGAGTAGAACTTCTCCAGAAGAATTTCTTGGATCTTACATGTTGAACAATTAACCAGAAGGTCAGCAGTTTGAACCCTGAAGCTGCCCTCCACATGGGCCAAGTTTGAAATCACCAGCAGTTCCACTGGAGAAAGTCTGAGCTTTCTAATCCTGCACACAGTGACAGTGAGCATTGACTTGATGGTGAGTTGAGATGCTTTAATGAAGAAAGATGAGGCTGTCTGCTCCAATAAATATTATAGTAGCAGAACCCCAAAGTTGACATGAAAACAGCATGTTGGGTTTTCCTAATCTTTAAAGATAGCCAGATCTTTTTAGAGTGGCACTAGATGGGCTATAAACACCCACCTTGAGGTAGGCAGTCAAATGTAGACCACTTTTGCCACCCAGAAACAACAGGAAAGAGCTACTAAATCCAAGAGCAATTGAAAAATGTAATGCACTGCCTATCTCCTCCCACTGGAATCACTGCCATCAACCACTAGACATTTTGTAAAGGATGCTTTATATGCACTTGGCATCGCGATAGCAAGCTTGCTTGTGGGATATAGTAGTCAAATAAGTTTTGACACACAAAAAAGCAAATAGTGCATTTATTCTCTTTATCTCATTGGCCTTATGCCAAATTATTTTCATTTCTTATTATACATTTCTGTAATTTTGCAATGGTTCTTTGGTGTTTAACTATTTGGTCACGTATTAATTTGTTCAGAATTAAGAACATATATCAACACACAAACTTAAAATGTCCATCGAAAGGTCAAATTCACTTCTCCGGGAACTTGGTTGAAACTTTTGCTTAATCCACAACCTTGAATTCTGTGTGTATCCATGTGTTGACATCAAGAATAATCATTTCTAAGTCTTAAGTCTGTAATTCAGTATTTCCAACTAGTCTTTCTTTTCCAAGTCTAGTCATAATCAGAAAGAATAAATTTTGTTTGACATATTGATAAAGATTTGAGCAAAAAATATTAAAAGGGGAAATGGGACTTTATTCAGCTTAGGTTAAGATCAGCTTCATCTCTTATAAGAATAGTGGTAATCAAATTTGTTCTGAGTCCTCAGAAATTCTCAGAAAATGTAATTAGAATGCAGGAAGATATATATGAAATGGGATGGGATTATTTATATAAGTTTTAGAATAAACCTTTCTGGGTCAGGAGATTTGCCCATTGGCAAGAATTTAATACATAAGCATAACTCCTCAGAGGGCTCCTGCTCTAGGGATTTTTTTCCTCATCTAGGGAGAAGGGAGAAAATGAACATTTTCAAAGAGATGTGAAAAATGGTTGGGTGAAACACAATTTGATCTCCACTGTAATGGCATTGCTCCATTTTTGCATTAAAGAATAATATCCACAATGTGAAGATTATGCCAACTACTTTATAAAAGGATACAGACCTTGAGGCAGTCATCTCTGACTTATTTCCAATCATGCACAGAATGAGACATCACAAAGACATGCCATGAATGGCAGTGTCAGCAAAACACTGCAAGTTGGTAGATTGAAGGGGGGAGTTGAGAATCACCCCCAATTAAGACAAAACCAAACAAAAACAAATTATGCACAAGAGAAAAAAAGAGTTCAAAGGTTAAAGAATTTGTTTACTGAATGTGCTGATACTATGAAATAATCATAAGTTTGGCTCCCTTGATTTATAGACATACCTACATATGTGTGAATGCACGCGCGCACGCACACACGCACACACACACACACACACACACCAGGCAGAGCCAAACAGTATTGCTACAAAATCATGGAACTTTTTAAAATACAAATATTGCAATGTAAACTCATCATTTCTCAACATATCCTCCATCTAAGTTCATACACTTCTGAAAGTACTGCTTCTATTTCCTTAAACTTTCCCCAAAGGAGTCCACATTTCTTTGGTTTTTCCCATGGGTATACAGCTGTTTGACTTCCTTGGCAGATTCAAATCATGTTTTTCTGAAATGTTCTCCGAGTTTGGGAAATGAAAAGATGTCTCCACAGCCAAGTCTGAAATGTCCCACCTAGAACTGTAGGTGGGGTAAGCTTTCCCAATAAAATTCTCTTAAAACAGTCTTTGCTACCTTCAAAGAATGAGCAGATACATTGTTGTTCAGCAGGAAAATATCCTCAGCACTATTTTCTTGGCCTCTTCTTTTTCACCAGTAAGTTTTAAATTTTCTTAACACGGTGTGAGAAGCCCCAGTGATGGCTTTGTGTCTTTTGAAAAAACATATCAAGAGTAGTCTCCACCTCATAACCTTCTGCACTGACCTCTCTGCCTTGAATTCAACTAGAATATATTGGTCTTTCTTTTGAATATATGCTAACAAGACTAAGACAAATGTACTACTGAAAGAACCTTTCTGTAGGAGGATGGAGTACGTTTTCCCAATAAAATTGGAATCAGTTGTTCTCTCTTCCAAACTGTCCAGCCAGGAGCACTCCGTTCTTGGTTTGGTCCATTTTGGGGACCCAGACCGTCTTGCTTCCCTGCTGTGTGTCTCCCAAGATGCCCTTTGTAGCTGTTTGTCTCCATGTGGGTGTGGCATATTGGTCACTTTCCGCCACCTTTTCTCTGCCACACTGACTTCCATTGAGGGAGTCGGTCTGGCTCTGGTTATGGCTGGCTGTGTAGCTCTTTCTTTTCACGTCTCCTTCCACTGCCGCCCTCACGGATGGGTGTTGCATGGTGGGATCTGCACACCCGCTTCAGCTTCTGTAGGGTCAAGACCCGTACTCTCCCACTGGGTAAGTTAGTGCCCTGTTCCCTCCGCTAACCTTTTACTTTCAAACCTCCTTGAAAGGAGCAGACATCAAACATCCAAGAACAAGGATTAAATCAGTAAGGATGAGGGGGAGAGCAGGGTGGGGACCCAAAGCCCCCTTGTGGGCAATTGCACACCCCCTTACAGGGGAGTCACGGGGGAGAGATGGGCCAGTGAGGTAGCAATGAAACATAAAACCTTCCTCTATTTCCAGAAGGTTTCCTTCCCCCAACCATCACAGCCCCAAATCTGCCCTGCTGTTCCAGCTGGACTGGTGGAGGTGCACTGGTGGAGGCGGGAACTGGAAACGAGGGAACTTGGGGTAGATGGACCCCTCGGGGTCAGTGGTGGGAGTGGAGTTGCTGGATGGGTGGAGGGAGGGTGGAGCGGAGAGAGGAAGTCAGCTGTGGGGACCTGCAGACTGTCTCCTATCTGGAGGGCAAGCGTAGGGAGGAGTGGGCAGAGGGAGATGTCGGACAGTGTAAGATATGACAAAACAATAATGATTGCAGAGTAATGAGGACTGGGGGGAGGGGGGAAAGGTTGGAGGGGAAAGGAATGGGGGCCCATATCAAGGGCTCAAGTGGAGGGGCAGATGTTGGGAGAATGTTGATGAGGACAGGCAAGTGGGGAAGCGTGGCACAGTGTATGTAACTATGTATTGAAATAAGTATGATGGAAAGCGAAGTATGAGTGCCCAATAAAATGATAAAATAAAATTTAAAAAAAAATTGGAAAAAGTTCTGAAATCCATAGATTTTAAAGACATGCCTAGACACCATTTCTTTTGAATATGCACCTATATGCATGAACTGGACCTCACAATTGAGAGGATAGCAGAATCCTTTACTTAAATTCATACATATATCCTGAACATATTCATATCCTTGTGTGTGTGCTCATGTGTGTGAGAGGCAAATGAACAGGCAGACAGGCATAAATGGTTAATACACTCAGTCACTAACCAAGTGGTGGGAGACTCAAGTCTACACAGAAGCTCTTCAGAAGAAAGACCTCATGATCTACTTCCAAAAATTCATCCACTGAACATCCCATGTAACACAGTTCTGCTCTGGCACACATAAGATTATCATGCGTGAATCTCTTCAATGGCAACTGTTTATTTCTATATATGTACACATAAATATCTATATTATATACATAGCTAAATAGATACAGCCATGCATGTCAATATAGGTATACATACATTCATATTTCAGCATAATATATACAACTTTTGAGAGAAGTTGTACATGTAATTTTTTTTAGTGTTCAGCAGAGCATTCATATGTGAAGACCAAATTTTACTTTCACAACATTTTGTGCTATAAAATATGCCAACTTCTAACCTTTGGAAAAGTTCAGAGAGCTAACCAGCAACAGCAATCAGGCTTTCTTTCATACCGCAAATCTATTCAATTACAGTGGATTCTTAGAAATTATTGAGAAAAATGATGAGTCTGTCTGGAATCAGCAGGAAAGGGTATCCTGATTGATTGGTGATGCCTAACACAAAGAAAAACTTCCTTAATACATTTTTTGATCTCTGTTCTGCACTTACCATAATGGCCATAAATGGTGGAGAGAAGATTAGCGTTCAGGATGAAGAGACATGGGCAGGTAGTCATGAAAGTACACAGCTCACATTTCCCTCTTCCTTAGATACCCTATTTCTGTGCATTTGGAATCTTCAATGTCCTTGCTACATCGATGTGCCCAACACTCCAGCTTCCTGGCTCTTTCCAGTCAATAATGGAATATAGTGTGTTCGTAGTGAACAACCATCTTTCATGTGACCTTTTACTGTTTCTCTGGAAAAACATCTTTTTTTTTTTTTTTGGAAAAAGTCTTGGGAGATTTTCTCCCTTAATCCTTCAGGGATTAACTTTGTGTAGTTGCTATCTTAGAGGGTTCTTTACTCTTGTCTAGGTTGATGGATCTTTTCTGGGTAAGTAATAAACAGCAAAAATTTTTCTCTGGTTCCGGTCTGCAGGCTTCCCTGTGAGGGGCGTGCACTTATCAACACACTCAATGCCACAACGGGAGGGAGCAGAAAACTTTTTAAAATGCTTTAACATGGGTTAAGTGCTGTAACACAGAAGACAACCAAAGGTCTGGAGGGGGCACAGTTGTAGAGTATGTAGTGACAGATAATAGGCTCGCAAAGGACAGTGCCAAGTCAGGGGAAGAGAGAGAGAGAGAGAGAGAGAGAGAGAGAGAGAGAGAGAGAGAGAACATGGGCTTAGAGTGCTGTCCAGCAATGAAGAGAAAGAGAATTTGCCTGCAGTCTTCATGATCCAGATCCAGTTGTAGCCTATTAATCCTAATCCCAATTTGTCAACTATTCCTTAATAAACCACATAGTGAAATGTATGATCTTTGAAATCTGTGTGGAATTCACAATGGATTACTGATCCAAGAAAAAACATAGACTTTTGTGAAACAGACAACTGATGCTAATTTTTTAAAGATTAGAATGCAGAGTTCACCATGAATAATATTATTCTCCCTACTCAAAAACAGATCCATAAACAACTATTTTTGCTACTGCTATTTTACAGGATGGCACTGCTGATTAAATTTAGAGTTAGAAAATGAAACTTTAAGTATATGCTCAGCCATCAAAGAACAGAAATCACTTCATTATGAGTGAGGGGAAGAGCAGGGTGGAGAACTAAGGCCCACTGGTGGATAATTGGCCAACCCTTTACAGGGGAGTCACGGGGAGAAGACAGACTAGTCAAGGTGCAGATGGGCAGTAATGATGCGTACAAGTTTCCTCTAGTTCCTGAGATCTTCCTCCCCCCCAACCATCATGGTCCCAACTGTACCTTGCAAATTCAGATGGACTGAAGAAGATATACTAGTGGAGAGGGGAGCTGGAGATATGGGGAAACCAGGATGGGTGAGCCCCCTCGGACTGGTGGTTAGATCGGAACTACTGGATGGGTGGGGTAGAGAGACAGAACCAACTGCAAGGATCTACATATGACCTCCTGTCTGGAGGATGGGCATCAGGGGAGTGGGCTGAGGGGGGTGTCGGGCAGGGTAAGATACGACAGGACAATAATAATTTATAAAGTATTGAGGATTGATGGTGGAGGGAGAGCAGGGGTTGTAAGAGCCGATACCAAGGGCTCAAGGGAAAAGGGAGATGTTTGGAGAATGATGATGGCCGCGGACCTGCGAATGTGCTTGGAACAGTATATTTATTTATGTATTGGAAAAATGATGTACGAGCCCCTAATAAAATTATTTTTAATGTAAAAAAAGAATATGCTCAGCATATCTTAAACTAAAAGGATTTTTTTAAATTCAAGCCTCAAGTTGTAATATGGAAAGATTCTATTGGAAAAATATAAATGAAGCAGACACCAAAATATGATGGTCACTGTACCAAAAAGTAGTAGTCAGCATTCACTTATATCATTAAGAACCACTAGTAGTGAAAAATTAAATCCAAGTTTTGCTGGAAGCATTAGTCAAAAACAAGACTGGAGGAATTTATGGAATACCAACTGAAGTGCTTTTTCAATTTAGGGAAGCACTGGAAGTACTCACTCATCTATTCCAAGATATTTGAATTAGAGCTTATATAGTCACCTGACTATAAGTGATCCATAATTATACCTTTTCCAAAGAAAGCTGACCTAATAGAATATGTAAATTATGGAAGAATATCACTAATATCACATGAAAGTAAAATTTTGTTGAAGGCTATTCAACAATGGTTGCAGCAATACATTGACTAGAAGCTACTATAGGTGTAGACTGAATTCAGAAGAGGACATGAAAACAAATGAGATCATTGCTGATGTCAGCTGGATTTTGGATGAAAGAAGAGAACACCAAAAAGATGCTGACTCATGTTTTATTGATTATGCAAAAGCATTCAACTCTATGGATCACAACAAACTATGGAAAACCTTGAGAAGAATGGGAATTTGGGAACACTTCTTGGATCAAGAGGTAGCTGTACAAACAGTACAAGAGAACACTGCATGGTTTAAAGTCAGGAGAGTCATGTGTCAGGGTTGTATCCTCTCACCATATTTATTCAAATGTATCCTAAGCAAATAATCAGAAAGAAAACCAAAGTTCTCACAAATAGACCAGTAGATAATATCATAATTAATGGAGAAAAGATGAAAGTTGTCAAATATTTTTTCATGCTTGGATCCAGGGTCAATGCTTGGGGAAGCAATACTCAAGGGATTAAAACATACATTGCAGTAGTTAATATGATGCATAAGGTCTCTTTAAAACTTTGAAAAACACAAATGCTACTTGGAGGAATAAGATGCACCTGACCTAAACCATTCATCATATTTTAAATCAATTTGAATGTATAAGGAGATTAGACATTGAATAGAAATACTGAAGAAGAATCAATACAATTGAATTATGTTGCTGATAAAGAATATCGAAAGTACTATGGAATGCCATAGTACAAAACTAAAACAACAACAACGACAACAACAACAAACAAGTCTGTCTTGGAAGAAGTACAGTTGGAATGCTCCTTACAAGTAAGGAGGGCCAGACTTGTCCCACAGTCTTTGGGCATGCTATCCATAGAGACCAATCACTAGAGAAGGACATCATGCTCTGTAACATGGATGTTCGGAGAAAAAGAGGAAATCCCTGAATGTGATGCACTGATACAATGTCTGCTATAATGGGATGAACCAGAAGAACAATTGTAAGGATGGTGCAGGACAGAGTCGTAGGTCGTTCTATTGGACCTACTGCTTTTATGAGCCAGAACTGATTTTACACCACCTAATAACAGCACAGATTTGATGGAGTAATGAGTTAGAAGTTGAATTGTTAACTGCCAGATCAGCAGTTCAAAACCACCAGCAGCTGTACAGGAAAAGCATGAGACTTTGTACTCCTTTAAAAAGTTTGCTGTTGTGAGGTACTACCAAATCAGTTTAAACCCATAGCCACACTATGCACAACATTACTCAACACTGCCTGCTCCTGCACCACCCTCCAATTTCTTTCTATGCTCGAGGACCTTCTTTTTCATTGTTTCTCTCCCAAACATGATGCCCTTCTTCAGTGATTGGCCTCCCCTGATATGTCCAAAGCTTGTAAGAAAAAGCATCTTTGCCTCAATGAGCACTCTAGCTGTACTTCTCCCAAGACAGTTTGGTTTGTCCTGTTAGCAAGCCATGGTATTTTCAATATTGTTCTCCAGTACCACCATATGCGTGCATTGATTCTTCTTCAGTCTTCTTTATACAATGTCTAAATTTTACATACATATGAAGCAATGGAAAATACCATGGCTTGGGTCAGGCACACCTTAGCCCTCAAAGTAAAATTCTTCCTCTTTAATACTCTAATGAGGTCTTCTACAGTAGATTATCTAATACTGCATGTCTTTTGATCTCTTCATTGCTGGTTCCATGTGCATTGATTGTGGATTCAAGTAAGACAAAATCCTTGACGACTTCAACATTTTCTCTCTTTATCATGATCTTCTCTATTGGCCCATTTGTGAGGATTTTGTTCTTATTCACATTGAGCCATAACCCACACTGAAGGTTGCCATCCTTTATTTCAATCAGCAAGTACCTCACATACTTTCAGCAAGCAATTTTGCATCATTTACACATCAGCAAGTACCCCAAGTCCTCCTCACTTTCAGCAAGCAATTTTGTAACATTTGTGCACTGCAGGTTAATAAGCCTTGATCCAATATTGATGGCATACTGTGCTTCATATAGGCAATCTGCTGTGATGATTTGTTCAACATGCAGACTGAATAAGTGAGAGGATAGAACCCCATCACACATTTTCTGATTTTAATTCAGAAATTATCCCCCTTTTCTCTTGACACAACTGTCAAAAAGACTACAGAGTTAGTCTTGGAAACCCAAAAGGGCAGTTCTATCCTGTGATAGGGTATCTGTGAATGGAAGTCAACTAGATGGCAGTAAGAACAAGGCCATTTATAATTGTTGTAAACCTCTTATTATATGAAATAATTTCCCCTGAGGACTTCTAAGGAGTAACGGAGTGCATTAAGCACCAAGCTATAAACATTAAGGTTTGTAAGGCACAAGCAAACTCTCCAAGGCTATCTGCTCCTATAAATATTTATAATCATAGAAAATATATTGAAAAAAATGTATTGAGTAGTTCTATTCTGTCCTATATAGTCATTGTTAGTCAGAATTGAATTAATAGAAATGGATTCTAATTGGCCTGAACTAGGATTTCTTAGAAGTTAGTAGCTAATATGATTTATAATCAGCTGCTAACAAAAATGTTGTTTATTCAAAACTGCCCATAATTTGTTCATTTGGTTAGATCACTTTTCTTTGGGATGGGTACAAAGATGGATTTCTTCTGGTCAGTTGGCCAAATACCTGTCTTTCTAATTTCTTGGCATACAACTGGGTGCTTCCAGTGCTTCATCAACTTGTTGAAGCATTTTAGTTTGTATTCCATTAATTCCTGGAACTTTGTTTTTGTCAATGCCATGTTACACCTTGGAAATTCTTTCTTCAGTACTTCAGTTCTTGATAGTACTTACACTTAATACCTCTTAATACACTTAATACCTCTTGAAATAGTTAAATGATGACTAGCTGTTTTTTATATTCTAGGTATCATTTTTTGCTATTGTGTTAGACCGGGATCACTAGAGAAACAAATGCAGTGACACTCATGTGTGAATGATAAAGAACTTTATATCAAGTAGTTATATATCAGGAAAAAAAACCCAGCCCAGTTTAACTTGAGTCCATAAGTTTGATACTAGTCATAAGTTCCTCTTCAGACTCACACAGCCACATGCAATGGTGGAAAAAGCAGGAAAATAACAGGCTGGTGGATGCAAAGTCTTGTGGATCCAATGGTGGTGGACCCATCACAGGGCTCTGGCAGGCTCAGAGTGGCTCACCAGCATGAAGGAAAGGCAAAAAGAGTGAGAGGGATTGACCTCCAGAGAGACATTTATCGCAGTCACACTTCCAATGGAAGTCATCCAGCTATGACCTGATTTATAGGCTAAACTCTACCACTTCTCACATGTGCCCAGTTGACACAAAAAAGCTATCACAAATATTCTGAATATTCTTTCCATTTTCTTTTGATGCTTTCTGCATTGTTCAATAATTGCCTTTATAGCCTTTGAATGTTGCAACTCAAAGTTCAAATTTGTTGTTTGGTTCTTTAAGCTTAAGATATGATTAATTTCCACTGGTATTTCATTCCATCTAGATACAATTGTATTGAAAAGAAGAGGAGATAACTTTAAGAAAATGCCAGTAGATATTTTAACATATTTTACCTTTTTTGGGGGGGCATCACTACCCCTTGATGGTTGTGGGAGCTACAGATTGCTGCTTCTAAGAGCCACCGCTGGATTTGAACCACCAAGGCCATGGGCCGCAGTCCCACACTCAACCATTTACAACACCAGGGCTCAGCCCTATTTTACTTTTTTACTTCATCTTTTCTTCCATTTGATTTAACTACTCTGGTTCAAAAGCAAGTTTCGGAGTCTTTTCTAATATCCACTTTGATCTTTCTTTTCTGTATTCTGAAAGACCCTTTCCTTTTTTAAGTATAATGCTTCTGATATCATTCCACAACTCATCATGTCTTCTGTCACTAGTATTTAATGAGTCAAATAATTTCTGGAGATGTTTTCAAAGCTCAGGTGGGATATCTGAGATTGTATTTTAGCTCTCCTGGACTTATTTTAATTTTCTTCAACTTCACTTTGAACTTATATATGAACAATTGATTTTTTTACCCAGTCAGATCCAGATTTTGTTTTAGCTTGTTATATTGAGTTTTTCTGTCATCTCTTTCAATAGTTCTAGTCGGTTCAATTTCTCTCAAACAATATATTTGAAATGATATCTTTGGTGCTGTGAAAATTTAGCATATGATCTCCAGCTTGTATCACAAGGCCATATTTTCCAACTATTCTTCATTCATTGTTTCTGACTTTTATACTTCAATCACCAAAATTATCGATACACCTTTATTGCATCAAGTATAGACTGAAAATTTGGTAGAATTCTTAACTTTCTTCCTCACTAGCTTTAGTCTCACCCATTGACTGCCATCAAGTCAATGCTGATGCATAGCAACCTCTGTGGGTTACTGAGACTGTAAAAGTGTCTTTCTTCTTTGGAACTGCTGGTGGTTTCATCTGCTGATCCTGCAGATCACAGCCCAACACTTAACCATTATGCCACCAGGGATCCTTTACATTAGCAAGATTTCTTTGTAGGTGTAGGATATATCTTGCCCAAAACAGTATTGTACTCTAAGACTGATCTTTAAATGGCATTTTTGATGATGAATGAGATATCCTTCTTTTTGAAGTTGTCATTCACAGTAGAAAAAACAAGATGCTACTCTGACTCAAACTAGCTAATATCAGTCCCTTTCAGTTCACTTGTGCCTAGTATTTAGGTTTTTATGTGTTGCGTTTCATTTTTAACAACGTATCATTTGCCTAGATTTATATTTCGTACACTCCAAGTTTTGAGTATAAATAGTTGTTTACAACTGTTTCTTGTCATTTATGTTGTGCACCAGAGCTCCTTAGTTGTCCACAGTACTTTCAAATTTTCCCCCCCATACCCACAACTCAAATGCATTAATTTTTCTTCAGTCTTCCTTATGTAATGTTCGACGTTCACATGAATATGAGACCAAGGACAATATCATAACTTGGATGAGGCACACCTTAGTTCTCAAAGTAATATTATTGCATTCCAGTACTCTAAAGATATCTAGTGCAGCAGGTTTACCTCATTTAACTCCTCTTTTGATTTTTTGATTCCTGCCTCCATGAGCATTGACTGTGGATCCAAGTAAGACAAAATCCTTGACAACTTCACTTATCAAAATCCTTCTCCACTTATCATAATCTTACCTAAGTTTAATATTACTATTTAATTATTTGGAGGATTTGCTCTGTTACATTAATATTACTCTGTTACATTACATTCTGGAGAATAACACCAGAAGCCATGATGTGTACATGAGCATGCTAACCCAAAGATGGGCCATTTGAACCCACTATTTGAGGCAGACTACTTCCCTAAAGATTTGTTTCTGCTATGGGCTTGTGTTTGGGTTTTAAGTGCAAGGTTAGAGGTTCAAATTCACAAATTCTCTGTGAGAGAAAGATGCAGTTATCTGTGCCCATAAATTTTACCGTCTTAAAAACCATATAGAGAGCCACCATGAGTCATCACAGATTTGATGGCAATGGGTTTGGTTTGTATTTTAGAACCAGAAAGCTAGTTTTTCCCTTTAGGGAAAACAAACTAAAAATTTCATGCTCAAATTCTTCATTGGACTGCAACTTATCCTGAATTTTAGCTTCATATTTCTGTTTCTTGGTTTGGGGTTCACATGTAGCAACATATACAAGCTATATGATTTTGAATAAGCTAGTTTAGCGCTCTAACTTCAAAATGCTTTATCTACAATTGTATGGTTTTGACAAGCTCAAAGACAATGGCAGATATTAAAATATATAGTTGAAAAGGGGACTACTACTATGAATAAAAAATAATGATTACTTTTGTGACACCTTAACACCACATTTGAGATTTAACTCTAAAGAAAAAATCTAGAAAAAAATCATGTACACAATGATGTTCAGTAGTGATACTAAGTGTAAAACCAAAAGTAATGTACACCACGAGGGAACTGTAATAGTTTGATAAATGAGGGGATTTTACGCAGTCATGAGAAATGGTGTCTAGAAAAAAGCCAAGAACGGAACTAAATCTGCTGTATGATTAAAATATGCAAATATGAATGTCTACAAAGAAACATACTAAAGTGATATCACTGGTTCTCTTAAAATGGCCATTTTGAGCAATTCAGAAATTGTTTTCTCTGTCTTTCAGGATTTCTATAAGGCAGTCCAGTCATATTAAGCAAAACATCAGTAAAATTTCACCACATCACCCTTTTTTGAGAACCAGAATTCTTCAATGCTGAGAAAAAAAGTGTTCTCTGGGCTGACCTGAAGCACTGGTGGCTACTGACATCACGACAGCATTTGCAGGAGTTTCGACTTGAGAGACAGTGATTGGTGTAGATTTAATCATGAATAAAGAATGCAGGGGCAGGAAATTCTTTCATATTAGTTACATTTTTTAAATGGGTATTTAAAAAAATCATGTTCTGGTCAACTTGTCCACTACCATTAGCAAAACCACCCCAAAGCAAACTCACTGCCACTAAGGCACTCCTGCCTCATAGCAAGTCTGTAAGATAAAGTAGAAGTGGCACTGTGAGCTTCTGAGACGGTCACTCTTCACAGGCAGAGAAAGTCTCCTCTTTCTCCTGTGGGCCAGCTGGTCGCTTTGAACTGCTGGCCTTGCAGCTCTCAATCCAGTTCGTAACCACAGTGGCAGCAGGCCTCCGTATACTAGCAAAGCTCCAAGAAATGACAAAAGTCAAACAGCCAGCTATTTGTGCATCCTGGAGCAGTGCTAGTACTAGAGGTTAGTCAACTATATTTATAAACGTTGTCTTCAACTTCTTGGTTGTCTACCACCCAGGGTACTTCTCATTCTATGATCCACAATTACCAGCCCCAAACAGGCAGCTTCTTCGTATTTCTTATTGCTCTGAGGATTTTATTCTTCACGAACTGCTCTCTTTCTCAGAAAACAATATATCCCTCGATCTCTTACATGTACTCTAGGGACATTTGTCTGAAGTATTCTATAACCTCTATGCTATTGAAACAGGTTTCCTTGAAAGAAATCACTTTATTTTAACCTTTAGGTTTTTTCCCCCCAATGGGACATTCACTGCACCCTCATTTCCTATGGATCTAAAATATTTAGGAGAAGGGAGGTAGCGTTTGCTCCCAACTGCTATTTCCAGTAGCTTAATTTTTGTTCCTTTTGACCCATAAAGTCTCAATTCTAAAGAATTTGTGAATTATAGATGCTCCTAGTGAAAGAGCCAGGATTAGGGAAATCTGTCAGTTTCAATGTGATTATATTTATTTTATTCTTCTGAGAATTTTTTTTTGCAGCAAACTGAAGGGATTTATAAGATCCAAAACTACATTAGAAAAAGAAAACATACATATTATAAAGCCATCACCATCACAGTTCCACAGTGTTTGCAATTTTTATAAAAGCATCTACTTCTAATGGCCCATTTACTTGATTACTCTTTCATGTTGTATCACTGTTGGAATGAAATGACTTATTCCCAGGCTGAGTTCTCTTTCCTTCTTCAAAAGATTATGAGTTAAAGTTTTAGCATTTTGAAGAAAACAAGACAGATACAAGGAACAAAATGCAAAAGATACAAGTGTGTATACATAAAAGGCACCATCTGTCACCCAGCTATTAGCCATTTTCTCAGAAACAACCACTATTTACTTAATATTCTTCCAGAAGGTGTCTATGCAGCCTTTCACCATCAAGTTGATTCTGGCTCACTGTGACCCTCCTTATAGGACAGGTTAGAATTTCTATACTGGGTTTTAAAAACCATACATGTTTACAGAAGCAGAGTGGCACATATTTTTTCCATCGAGCAGTTGTTGAGCTCAAAGCCAGTAAGTAGGGGGAAGGGATGGTTTTAGGCAGGAAGAATTCATACTGTCAGAAAATATGACATAAAATGATCTCAGGGTCTGCCACAGTGGCTAAGTAGATTTTTTGTCATAGAAGGAGGGGCCACTAAAACATCAGTAAGAATTACGTCAAATTCATTCACTCTGTTAACTTACTACTGACTTCTACTACTTGTCTACCATTTAAGGGGTGGGCAGGTGGGATAAAATGCCACCACTGAGCAGAAAGTTGTGTTTTCATATCGATTAATGGACCAAAGGAAGAACTGCATGGCACCACACTTGAATGTGACCACACCACGGCACTGGGCCCTACGAGAAGCAGGGTAGGATCATGTTCCTCTGGCCATGAAAGGAGGTGGGTATTTGTTGACTGGTCCTACCTATAGGGATGAGCGAGTAGAGAGTGGTGGCATGATACCGTGAGTTACCACTCTGTAATATCAACCTTGGTGACACCACTGTTGGAAACTCTGACATTGTAGTTAGCAGTCCAAAGCTTAGCCACATGCTGCCAAGTCCTTTGTTTTTTCATTAAAAACAACAAACCAAACAAGCAAAAACATGTTCATCAAATCAATTCTAATGGGGTTTTCAAGGCTGTGAGTCTTTAAGGGAGGAAACAGCCTTATCTTTCTCCCTTGAAGGAGCTACTGGAATTGAACCTCTGACCTTTCAGTTAGCTTAACTCACGGCAGGACTAGTGCTCCTTTGTGGGCCCCAAAGCTATATATTTAAAATTAAAAAAAATTTTTTAAATCATTTTATTGGGGGTTCATACATTGTTTTTCACAATATATAAATAAGCATACTGTATCAAGCACCCTCACATGTCCACTTCTTTTACTGTTCTCCAATCATCCACCTTTTCCTTAGTCCCTAATATCAGCTTTTCCATCCCTTCCCCTCTTCCCCTGGTCTCTCCTCCCCATCAACCCTCAATATTTTATACATTGTTACTGTTCTGTCATATCTTACACTGTCCGACCTAGCCCCAAACCCACTCCTTTGATGTCTGTCCTTCAAATAGGACCTTGTGTGTATATCCTTGCTGTTGGTTCCATCAATCTACTCCACCTTCTCTTCACCCTTCCAGTATCTCCCATCTAACCATTGGCCCGAAGGGGCCCATCCATCTTGGTTTCCCCATATCTCCAGCTCCCCTCTATACTAGTGCACCTTCTCCAGTCCATCTGGATTTGTAAGGTAGAGTTGGGACCATGATGGTTGGGGGGGGGGTATGTGTGTGCGGAGAGAAAGGCTTCAGGAACTAGAGGAAACTTGTATGCATCATCACTGCCCGGCTGCCCCTTGACTGGTCTGTCTCCTCCCAGGGACTCCCCTGTAAAGGGGCGACCAATTACCCACCAGTGGGCCTTAGGTCCCCACACTGTTCTCCTCCTCCTTTGTAATCATATGATTCTTGTTCTTTGATGCTCGATATCTGCTCCCTTTGGCCCCTCTTGATCACTCATGCTGGTGTGCTTCTTCCATGTGGACTCTGCTGTTTTTGCGCTGGTGACTATTATCTTCAAGTCTTTGAGACTCCAGGCATTCAATCATTTGTTATCTGGGTACCATCGTCTCTTCTACTCTGTTTGCCTCTGTATCCATTTGTCTTCAGTGATATCAGGAGTCAATTGGTCCATTGATTTTGATTTTTGTTCTTTGATACCTGATTGTTTCAGCACCTCATGATGGCACAGGGAAGTGATTTTCTTTTATGGTGGGTTTTGTTTCTTCTGAGCTAGATGGCTGCTTGTTTATGCTCAAGCCTTTAAGACCCCGGATGCTCTATCTTTTGATAGCTGGGCCCATCTGCTTTCTTTACCACCCTTGCTCATGCTCCTACATGTCCTCAATGGGTACCTTGGGGATATGTGCACACAGTGATATATGTTTGTTTTGTTTTGTTTTTTCCCCATTTGATGCCTATTGCCTAGACCTTTCACTACTTTCACCACCATCTGACCACGCTGGCTGTTGTGCTTCTTCTGTGTGGCTGTGGTCTCTTCTCAGGTAAATGGTCTAATGTTTATCTTCAGGCTTTCAAGACACCTGATATATCCTTTGATAGCTGGGCACCTTTAGCTTCTTCACCACATTTGTTTGTGCACCCATAATTTTAAAATATGTTTATAAATGATACAGCTCTTATCACAATACATACATACATTCATTGTGCCAAGCACATTTGTACATATGTTGCCATCATTATTTCAAAAACATTTTCTTCCTATTTAAACCCTTGGTATTAGCTCCCCATTCTCCCTTCCTTCCCTTAGGGACTGCAGATTCAGTCCTGACTCATAACAACCTTATGTATAGCCAGACAAAACACTCTCTGGTTTTGTGCCACCTTGATAATTGTTAAGTTTGAACCCATCAATGCAGCCAGTGTGTCAATCCAGCTTCTCAAAAGTCTTCCTCATTTCTGCTAACCCACTATTTTACCAAGCATGATGTCTTTCTCCAAGGATTAGTTTCTCCTGGCAACAGGCCTCCTTAGTCTATGTTTTTAAAAACTAAACTAACTAAAATCATTGCGACCAAGTCAATACGAAGCCCTTATAGAACAGAATACAACAGTCCCTGAGGTTGTGATGCCATGGGGCATTAGAAAGTCTGATCTTTCTTTCAAGGAGTGCTAGTAGTTTTGAACTTCTGACTTCATGGTTAGCAGCTCAAGTGTAACTCACTATAACACTAGGTCTCCCAGTAGTATGTGTATGCTTTTGTTAGCTGCCATCAAGTTGGTTCTGATCCATAGTGACCCTATATACAACAAAATGAAATGCTGAGTCAATCCATCTCATTGAGAACCTACCTCTCTTTCCCTACCTCTCTACTTTGCCAGCTCCTCTTTATTGATCTCTCAACTATTGCTTCCATGAGTATTGATGTACATGGAGAAGGACATAAAGCTTGGTAAAGTAGAGGAGCAGTGGAAAAGAGGAAAGCTCTTCCACCACAATGACTACAACAATGGACAGGAACAACTGTAAGGATGATGCAAGATGGTACATCCTTCTGTTGTACATCGGGCCACTATGAGTTTCAATTGACTTAATGACACTTAACAGCAGCTACTTTGCCAACCATGATGTCTTTCTCTAGGAACTGGTCTTACCTGACTACATGTCCAAACTATGTAAAGTGAAATCTTACCATTGTAGCATGCCTTTAAGGAGCACTCTGGCACTACTTCTAAAACAGATTTGCCTGTCCTTTTGACAATCCATGGTACTTTCCATATTCTTTGCTACACAATTCAAATTCATGAATTCTTCTTGTCTTCCTTATCCAATGTCCATACTTCACATGTAGATGAGGGATGGCTTGGGTCAGGCATACCTCGGTCCTCAAAGTATCTTTCTTTGTTTTCAACATTCTATTGAGGGCTTTCAGCAGATTCACCCAATGCAGTGCATTATTTGATCTCTTGATTGCTGCTCTTATGAATATTGGTGGTGGATCCAAGCAAAACAAAATCTTTAAGAACTTCTATCTTTTCCTCATTTATTATGATGTTACCTATTGGCCCAGTTGTGAGGATTTGTCTTTACTTTCAGTTGTTACCCTTACTCAAGGTTGTAATCTTTATTCTTCATCAGCAGGTATTTCCAATCCTTCTTACTTCAGGAGGCATGGTATGTCATCTAAATAGTGCAGATTATTAATAAGCCTTCCTTTAATCCTAATGTCAAATTCTTCATATAATTCAACTTCTCTGATCATTTGCTAAGCATAAGATTTGTATAAGTATGAGAGGATGCAACCCCCAATTTTTTCCTAATTTTGAGCCATAAAGTATTTCTTGTTCTGTTCCCACAACTGCCTTTTGATACATGCACAAATTCTGCATTAGCACTGTAGGTGTTCTCAAGGCTATCTTTGGTTAGAATCAAATATCTCTTCATAGTCAATTAAAAACAAGTAAATATCTTTCTGGTATTCTGTGGTTTCACCATATCCATCTGATATCAGCAATGATATTACTTGCTTCATGACCTCTTCTGAATCTAGTCTCCTTGTCAATGTACTGCTGCAATCTTTGCTGGGTAATCTTTAGCAAAATAGACTTGCTACAATAACTATGATATTATTGTATAATTTTTGCATTCTATTGTATCACTTTTATTTGGAATGGATTCAAATATGGATCTCTTCCAGTCAGTTGGTCCAGTTCAGTGCCATGTTTCTTGGCATAGAAGAATAAGTGTTTCCAATGCTCCATTAGCTTTCTAAAACATTTCAATTGATATTCTATCAATTCCCGGAGACTTATTTTTATAATGCTTTCAGTGCTTGAATTTCTTCATTCAGTTCATTGGTTCATGCTCATATGCTGTCTTCTGAATTGATACAATATTAACTAGTACTTTTTGGTACAGTGTTCATGTATTCTTTTAATCCTTTTGTTGATTCCCAGATTATTCACTATATTACAGATAGGATCTTCATATATATAGGTAAACAAGTTGGGACTTTCTACATTTGTATAAAATTACAGTCTCAAACATAACCAGGGACAGTTCTACCCTGTCCTTGACGGTTACTATGAATCAACATTGACGCAATGGCACTGAGCTTGTTTGGCCAATATAAATCTGCTTACCTATACAAATGATAGTATATTATATCCATACACATAATAGTATATTAAACAGAGTACATGACTTAAAGCTGTCTTGAAAATCATTCTACATAAATACATGTAGATCTACCTCATTCTTTTTTTAAATTTTTAATCATTTTATTGGCAGCTCATACATCATTTCTCACAATATATAAGCACATACATTGTGCCACGCTTCTTCACAAGTCTGCTGCTGTCATCATTCTCCAAACCTCCACCTTCCACCTGAGCCCCTAACATCATCCTCCCATCTCTTCCCCTCCATCCTTGCTCCCCACTCCCCCACCAATCCAATACTCTATAAATTATTATTGTTTTGTAAACACACACTGACAGATGTCTCCCCTTACCCTCTCCCCCAATGTCTGTTCCCCTGGTAGGAGGTTATGTGTAGATCCCCGAAGTTGGCTCTCCCTCTCTACCCCAATTTTCCTCCACCCATCCAGTAGCTCCACTCCTAATACTGGCCCCAAGGGGTTCATCTGTCCTGGGTTCCCTGCATTTCCATTTCTCATCTCCACAAGTGTACCTCCTCCAGTCCAGCTGGATTTGTGAGGTAGAACTGGGACCATGACAACTGAGGGGAGGAAGCCTTTAGGAACTAGAGGAAAGTTGTATGCTTCATCGGCACCTCTCTGCACTTCAATAGCCTGACTCCTCTCCACAAATCCCCTGTGAGAGGGTGTCCAATTACCCACAAGTAGGTCTTGGGTTCCCACTCTGCTCTCCTCCCCCCCATTCGTAGTGATGTGATTCTTGTTCTTTGATGTTTGATATCTGCTCTCTTCAGCCCCAAGTGATCACACATGGTAGTGTGTTTCTTCCATGTGGGCTTTGCTGCTTCTGGCTAGATGGCCATCCATTCACCCTCAAGTCTAAGTGATCCCAGGTACTTTATCGTTTGGTAGGTGGGTGCCATCGGATTTCTCCTCTCTGCGTCTGAGCCCTTCTGTCTTCAACGATCTTGGGGTGGGGTGGGGGGAGGGTTGGGCACACAATAATATGGATTTTGTTTTTTGATGCCTAATATCTGGTTCTTTCCACATTGCATGGTTGCATAGGCTAGTATATATCTTCTAAGGGGGGCTTCGTTGTTCCTGGGGCATATATAACCATTTGTTCACCCTCAAACTTTTAAGTCCTCAGATGTTGTATCTTTTGATAGCTGGGTACCATCAGCCATCTTTACCACTCTTGCTCAATCCCCACATTTCCTCAGTGATTGTCTCACGAGAGATTGCTTACAGTGATATGATTTTTTCCTGCTTGGTGCCTGAGGGTTGGGCCTTTGATACCTCATGGCCACTTCATCCATGTGGGCTTGGATACTTCTCAACTAGATGGCCATTTGTTTATCTTCAGGCTTTGAGACCCCAAACTCTAAATCCTTTGGTAGCTAGGCACCATGGGTTTTCTTCACCACATTTGCTTATGAACCTATTTGACTTCAGTGATTGCATTTGGACAGTGAACATTCTAAAATGCCAGGTTAGTAGAAAAAAAAATGTTCTTGCCTTAAGGGAGAGCACCTGGGTAGTGGTCCAAGGTCCAGTTTCTACCTCAGAACTAAACATATAAATATATTTATCTGGATTTATTCCCTTCTTATAATATATGCTTATATTCCATGGTCATGCTCGGCCTTCATTTGTGTTTCAGTACTTCCTCTCTAATATATTACCCTTACTTAGGCCCCAGCAGGCCTCCCACACCCTCCCTGTCACTGATTGCAGACCACCCATTGTTCCCCCCATCCCCAAGTCTGTCCAGAACCCCCTTCTTCTCCCCTCTCCCCCGTGTCACCCCAGGAACCATCGGCCCAGTTTTTCTCTCCTCCCGACTGTCCAACCAGTAGTACTCTTTTCTTGATTAGGCCCATTTTGGGGACTCAGACCACATTTCTTCCCCACCATGTGACCCCCGAAATGTCCTCTGTCGTTGTCATTATCTTCCATAGGGAGACTGTATGACAGGTCCTGTTGTTGTTTACCCAGTCACCCTTGTGGCGTAGGTTCCTGCAAGGGCATCGTCTTCTGGGCATCGTGGGCAGGGCTCGGATCACTGTGGGGACCAGACCAGCTCTCTTTCTCATCCTCTGTGTCCTCCTTTCTCTATGTGGGCATGGCATTCTGGTCCCTCCCCCACCCTGTTCTCTGCCACACCTACTTCCAGGTCGGGAGTTGGTCCGGCTCTGGATGTGGCCAGCCCTGTAGCACTCAATTTTCATGTCTTCTTCCATGTGTCCACTTTGTCTTCACGGTTGGGTGCTTCATGGTAGAATCTGCACGCCCACTCCAGCTTCTGTAGAGGTAAGACCCATACTCTCCCCTGAGTGGGTTAGTGCCCTGCTCCCTCTGTTATGCTTTTGCTTTCAAATCCCATTTTTCTCTCTCCTACCTCCATCCTTCACCCTTACTGTGCTCTGCCCAACATGTACCTCCCTGGGTTTGGTTCCCCCTCCTCTTCTTTCCCTAAATCTCTACCCAACTGTTAAGTTATAGGAGGCTTCTCTTCTATACGTACCTTACTGATTGCACTTATCTCAGCGGATGCATACTGTATTTCTCCTTTTGTGATTGACTGACTTTGCTTAGCATAATTTCCTCCAGCTTTTCCCATGAGGAGACATGTTTCATATGTTCCTAGTGCTTTTGAGTGAAACATAGTACTCCATTGTGTGTATATGGGCCAGAGTTTGCTGATCCACTGATCTGCCGATGGAAATTTAGATTATTTCCAATTCTTTGTGATATTGAATTGTGCTGCAGTAAACATTGGTGCCATACCACTGGTTTTGGTTTACTTCTTACTTCTTCTGGGTATATACCCAGTAGATAGCTGGGTCATAATGTAGCTCAATTTCCATTTTCCTCAGATATCGCCAGACTGCTTGGCATAGTGGCTCCACTTATCTGTTGGACCACCAACAATGTAGAAGTGTTCCTATTTCACCACATCCTTCCAGCATCTGTTGTTCTCTGATTTGTTGATTTAGGCTAACCTCAAGGGTATTACATGGTATCTCATTGTTGTTTTGATATGCGATTCTCTGATGGATAATGATTGGGAACATTTTCTCATATATGTATTGGCCATCTGAGTCTCCTTAGTGAAACTTCTTTCTTACTTCTTTTTCCCAATTCTTCAAAGGGTTAACTATTTTTCTCTTTTTGAAGGCAAGGAGGGTATTGTAGATTTTCGTAATAAGCCCTTTGTCTGTTGTGCCATTGCCAAAAATCCTCTCCCAGTCTGTGGGTTGCCTACTTACTCTCTCGGTAAAGTCTTTTGATGTACACAGGTGTTTTATCATTAATAAGTCCCATTTGTTAATTTCAGATTCTCCTGTGTGTATACCCTGCTCTATTGCAGTCAGCTTTTGTACTCCCTGCACCAAGCATTTGACAACACCCAGCATCCTTTCCTAATCAAGACACTCAGGAGGATAGGAATAGAAGGGCGGTTTCTTAAGTTGATACAAGCCATCTATGAAAGGCCAACAGCTAACATCATAGTCAATGGAGAAAATTCCTCTAAAAAAGGGGACTAGATAAGGACGTACCCTATCTCCACTGCTATTCAATATAGTATTGGAGGTCCTAGCTAATAATATAAGAAAGCAGAAAGACATCAAGGAGATCCAACTAGGAGAGGAGGAAGTGAAATAATCATTATTTGCTGATGACATGATTATGTACATAAAAAATCCCTAAAACTCCATAACCGGAATACTGACAGTGATAGAAAAATATGGAAGAGTGGCAGGATACAAGATTAACAAACAGAAGTTGATTGGTTTGCTGTATACATCCAGCAAAACCATGGAAGAGGAGATCAGGAAGGCAGTACCATTCACAATAGCCAAAAATAAATTGAAATATCTAGGGATATATCTAACAACAACAACAACAACAAAAAGACCTATACAAGGAAAACTACAAAACCCTACTACAGGAAACCAAATGCAATCTCCACAAATGAAGAAATATCCCATGCTCATGGATCAGGAGACTCAATATAGTAAAGTTGTCTATAGTACCCAGGACACTTTATAAGTTCAATGGTATTCCAATTCAATTACCAACAACCTTCTCCAGAGAACTGGAACATCTGACCACCAACTTCATATGGAGAGGGAAAAAGCCCAGAATTAGCAGAGATCTCTTCAAGGAGAAAGACACAGTAGGAGGACTTGCTTAACCCAATTTTCATACCTACTTCAAAGCCACAGTGGTCAAAACAGCATGGTACTGGCATAATGACCGATACACAGACCAATGGAAAAGAATAGAAAACCCAGAAATAAAACCACTAGCATATAGACAACTGATTTTCGACAAGGGCCCCAAAAGCATCAAATGGGAGGGTGATACTCTATTTAAAAAATGGTGCTGGAGATGATGGAAATCCAAAGTAGAAAAATGAAACAGGATCTCAAGAGCAAACTCAAGGTGGATCACAGACCTAGAAGTAAAACCCCACACCATCAGGACCCTTAGCAAAAGAATCAGGATAGATCTAAGAACCTTGGCCCAGGGAGTACAAAAACTACTCATTCTTTTCTAAGACTAAAAAGAAAATAACTCTTGCTTTAGAGAACATAGCATATTTATATCAATGGTTGCTAGAACAAGTTCTAGATTCAAATCTCAGTTCTACCATTTACTAGCTATATCACTAGAGGGAGGTTAGTTCCTCCATCTTTACTTCACAGACTTATTTAGAGGAAATAGTTTTGTTAATATGTATACACCACTTAGCATGTGCCTGATATGGATAAGAAATCATTGTTTCCCTATTATTTTAAATAATTCTTTATTAAAGATTTTTAAGTTATTTTCAGTAACCTAAATACATTTGTTTACAGGTTTACTATGAGTTGGAGTCTATTCTAGGGCACACAATCACTACCATCAAACTCTTCCACTGCGACCTAGTGAATTCCAACACATAGCAACCCTTATTTGAGGATCCCAAGGCTGCAAAACATTAGGTAAGCAGCTGATTCTCCCACAGAACAGCTGGCTTTCCTGGCTGCACCACCGTGTCTTAGGAAAGAGAAGGAGAGACACAAAGATGCAGAGGGGTAAGTTCCTTATGTAGAGGGACTTATTATGCAGAAAAAAAAAACACCAAGGGTTTCTGACAACTACAAGAAGAGAAAAGAGAATCAAGAAGCAGTTCCTCTCTCAGAGACCTCAGAAGGAATTAACATGGCCAATACCCTAATGTGAAATTCTAATCTCCAAAATTGTGAGATACAAGTTCCTGTTCTTTAAAATCCCCACTGTATACTCCATAATACATGCACAGACAGCTTACCTCTTTTGATTCTTCCACAATCTTGGAATGAGTATTACCTTCATATTTTAAATATTAGATTGATTAAATATTAGATTAGATTAGTTATTTACTACTACATAGCAAATTACATGAGAAGAGAATAGTTCCAGACACTTGGTAGGGGGGTGTCTTCAGTGGTGTGCAGGTGGTGGGCAACACTGAACTCAGGAAACCAGAGTGGATGGGGTGAAGAAGACTGAGACACTGGATCCTCTATATATTCAGGGCACACACGAACTCCAAAGGCTACATCAGAGACATCCCATGTGGAAACTCCCCTGGGTGATCTGAACTTTACTTCAGACACACTTGTAACCTGATGACTTATGTCAAAAAACATATGATATTTGTGAAAACAGAAGACAGCTGCACCAAGAGTGGTATATTGTTCGTTGATGACAAACAAGTTCTTGCTACATTGATACACTATATTTATATTAAGATATGCATTATTCTGGCAATACTGTGTTGGTCACCTATTTTATTTATGCTTGTTCATATTAGGGTGTAGATCAGAGTTGCTATGCCATTGAGAGTCACCCTATTAAAGAGGTGTTATTTATTTTTCTGTTTTTTGACCCTTCATAGATCAATGAGCCTATAGGGACAAGAAATAGATCAATCGGGGCACTAAATGAGGTGGGGGAGATAAAAGGGAAACAATGCCAAGTAGTTCAGAAAGGAAAGATATGCTTGGAGATTAAGTGTGGAAGCAATTGAACAATGCTTTTTGATTCAACTGACTTATGTACATAACTTCCAAGCAGCAACAAAAACAAAGCATAGCTACAGAAAAGACTTGATAGTTGCCTCAGGAAGAGAACAAAGAAGATACACGTGCTGTGTTAGTTGGATAGACCAGAGAAACAAATCCATAGACATTCATATGTGTATGAGAAAGAGCTTTATATATAAGAGCAGTTAAATATTGAGAAAATAGCTCAGCCCAGTCCAGATTAAGTCCATAAGACTTATATTAGTCCATCTGTCCAATACCATTCTATAAAATCCTCTTCAGGCTCACAAAATACATACAATGACACTGAATGCAGGAAGATCACAGGCTAGTGGGTGGGAAGTTTTTTGGCTCCAGTGTAAGCATTTCAGTGCTTGCAGGAGTCTCCACGTGGCTTCTCTAGCTCCAGAAGTTTGACTCCATCAGGTTTTTTCCATGTGTCTTCTCCACAGGGATGTCTCACAGGAATCATCCTTGTCAGTTGAGAGTCTCCAAAGGAGTGAGTCTAGATAAAAGTGTCTCCGACCTACAAAAAGGAAATACAGGAGTTCACAGAATCCTCAGGAGAAGGCCATGCCCACACAGAGGTCTCATTGGCTATCTCTTGATTGACAAACTAGATGCTACCCCTACACTCTTAATCCTCAAATTGACACCAGATTATGTCACTACCACAGGTGCTATAGCAAAATGTGGTGAAGAATTTAAGTGGTGTCTGGCCATCAGATAAAATAGTGTCTGGGGTCTTAAAGGCTTGTCTCCAGACAAGCAGCCATCTAAGTGAGATGTAAACTAGGTCCACATAGAAAATCACCATCATCACTCACGAAGGATTGTAACCCATGTAATCCAAAATCAGAGGGACTAGTGTCTTAGGCTGAATTGTGTGACTCCATTGTGCATAAGGCAATGGATGACAGTGGGAGCCCAAGGTTCATTTGTGGAACTACCTAGGAAATAAGTCTCAGAAGAAATCCCTTTATTTAAAATTGAGGGATGAGAGAAAAGTGGTCACTAAACAGAGTGCTTGGGAGAGACATAGGTATACAAGACCAAAAGTATAAATCTGACTTGAATAGTTAAAACCTTGCCAGTTGATCCCCATTTCAATGGAGGCTGGACCTGATCTGGTTTCCATAATTTTCTGAATTTTTGATTTGGATTGTGTACTTTGGATTTTGTTTGTTTATATTAGTGTGCATCTCCTAGATTTTATATCATTGGAGGTCACCCTTTTGAAGTTGTGTTGTATATTTTTCCTTTTTTGGTGTATGAAACCAAGGATTGATAAACCCACAGGGACAGCAAATAGAATGAATGTTTCCTGGGGTGGAGGTCGGGGTAGGGGATGACAGTAGTGGTGGGGGAGGGGATGTAAAAGGAAGATGATGTCAAAGAGTCCATGTAGAAAACGAAGGTCTGGACATTGATTGTGGTAGCAATTTTACAATTCTACTTGATGTGATTAAACTATGGAATGCTATGTATATTAAATCCCAATTTTAAAAAGTAATATTAAAAAAAGATAGCAAACATTTTTCTCATTATTTTTGTGGGTCAGCAACCACAGTGTGACTTACCTGAATGATTTGGGTCCAGGATCTCTTATGAGATTTCATTCACTGAGGATGCATCAGTTTATTAGACCTTGGCTAAGATTAGAAGGCCTGCTTTTTAGAAGATCCATCCAATGATTTGATACTGACTGCATGGTTTCTTATTGGCTGCAGTCTGAGCATCCCAGTTTCTTTCCATCTGGGTTTCATGGAATCCCTTGATTGTCCTCAACACAACATAGCTGATCCCATGTCCAAATTGATCAGAAGGAACAGTAATGTTTTTATGTGTGTAAGGGTAAAATTGCAATCTCATATCCAAGTCTTAGAAGAAATGTATCATTTTGGTCACATAGATGCTACTTAGAAAGGGAACATAAAAAGGTTTGCAGAAGATCATTGAGAATTTAGCTTTCAAGGGTAATATCACACAGTGAGTGACAGAGTCAGACACTGAATTCTTTTGACTCCAAATTTTTTGACAATTCTCCTATAACTGATTAATGAATATTCCTTTTAGCTATAGAAAACAGAAGATATAAAGCTAAGTCTACCTTTACCTCAAAAATATAAATAAATATTACTTTCCTACTTTGAACATTAGAATAAAAAGTTTAGATAAAGTTACATTGTCCCAGTTATCATTAAATAAATTTGAGGAGTAGAACCCAATCTACAGTGATGGGAAATGTATCCATTCTATTATACTAAATTGCCTCTGTATCATAAAAACAGGAGCAATATATAAACCAAATCACCCATCTTCTTCATTCTTTTCTCTCCTTCTTGCCACATTTTATCTAATATGAGATAGCAGTGATTATGCTACTAAGAGGAAGAATGCTACAGTTTTAAATTATGAATCAGTGTGTTAATAAGTTTTTTGCAACATGTGAATTATTCCCACTAGCTGTTCATTGCCTTGAAATGTCTTACATTCTTTCTAAGGGATTTGCCACTTTCTGTTACATTCAACTCCATCATTTAGAGCCTATTACATAATCCTTTTGCAAAAATCATGGTAACAAAACATAATAGAAGTTTATTATTTATATTTTGTATTTTCTTCTGTAAATTTTTGGTTGTTGCTTTGCAAAACAAATAAAAATTACAAAAAAACCAATAAACAAAATAAGAAGAAGAATCTTAAGACATTTTCAATTTTCCAGGAACCAGATATTTATTTCACTAAAAGCAAGTGTGTGTTCTGCTGCATTATTTCTATGCTTTCTTTTTTGCTTACATGTTGAGTTTTTTTAAATGGTGATTAAATTTTGTTTGTAGTAGAAATTGAATGAAAATGATGAGAAATAAGAATTATGCTTGATAAAGTAGAAAAGCAGCAAGAAGAGGGAGATAGATTGACATATAACTGCAATATAAAAGCATTGTGAAGACCGTGCAGAAGAAGGCAATATTCCTCTCTGCTGTGCATAGGTTCCCTGCAAATTTGAAATCACTTCGAGCATCTAACAACAACATGAACATATAATGCACACTAACTTGGCTATAAGTGACAATAAGATGACTTTAAGTTGATATTGAATGTTGAATTCTAACATGCTAAAAGAGTTCATTGCAAGATGTACATCAGTACAGTGAATTCCAAGTCAGTTGTCTTTCATCTCACTCATCAGATATTTTTGCACTAATTTGTTTTTCATCTCTCTCAAGAATTAGTCAATAAGCCATTCAAGATACGATGCCTGATGTCCAGAAAAAATGAATTCCAATGGACAGAGCTTCACATATCTAATTTAAGTGAAAAGCAAAAGAGAAAGAGCAATCTTTTAAAAACAACAAAGAGCAAATTAAACCTACTGTCATTGAATTTATTTGTCTCATGCTGTTGTTAAGTGCCCTTGAGGTATTCACAGTTTGTAACAACCCAGAATAAAACACGATTCAGTACTGTCCATCCTCATAATAGTTAAGCCCACTGATGGTAGTATTGTGTTAATTCTTTTGCTTAAGGATCTTCTTCCTTTATGCTCTCCCTCTGTTATATCTAGCATAATATCTTTTTTCAGGGACTGCTATCTCCTGATAACATGTCCAAAATGTTACATGACCCAGAATCTTGCCATCTTTGCTTCTAAGGAGAATTCCGAATGCACTTCTTCCAAGATAAACCTATTTATTCTTCTAGCAGTCCATGGTAGTATTCTTTGCCAAAATGGATCAATTCTTCTACAATCTTTCTTATTCATTGTCCAACTTTTTGAGGTGATTGAATACATCATGGACTGGACCAGACACACTTTGGGCCTTAAAGTGGGATTCTTACCAAACTATCAAAAACATTATTGAAGGAACTGGGACAAATTTACGAGTGGGAAATACTGAGAATAAAACACTTGTGTGCATCAAAAAACTTCATAAGGAATATAGCAAGAGGGCTGAACCCCGGTGGCATAAGTGGTTGAGTGCGGGACTGCGGCCCGCACGTTTGGCAGTTCAAATCTCAGGAGCAGCACTGGGTAGTGTCCATGACCACCAGAGGCAGTGATGCCCTCCCCCCCAAAAAAGAAGATAACAAGAGAACCCACAGACTGGGAGAGGATTTTTAGCAATGATACAATACACTAAGGTTTTATTACTAAAATATGCAATACCCTCCGATCCTGCAAAAAACTGTTACACCTCTGAGGAAGTGGGCAAAATACCTCAATGGAAGTTTCACTAGGGATGAGACCTGAATGGCCAATATGATAAAATTCTCCTGACCATTAGTCATCAGAGAAATGCAAATTAAAACAACCATGGGATATCAGCTGACACCATTGAGGAAAGCCCAAATCAGAAAATCAGAGAGCAACAAATGTTGAAGGGGCTGTAAGTGAGAAAGGAACTTTCTTCCACTGCTGGTGGTCTTGTTAATATGTACAGCTCCTGTGGAAAGCCATCTGGTGATAGTTAAAGCAAATGGAAATTGAACAACCTTATGACCCATCTATCCCTCTACTGGGCATATACCCAGAAGAGATAAGAAATAAAACCATGACTTGTGCCCCAATGTTTATTACTGCAATATTTATTTGCAATTCATTATTGCAAAGAATTGGAAATAATCTAAATTTTCATTGATAGATGAGTACATTAATAGACTATGGCACATATACACAATGGAGTATTATGCATCATTAAAAAGCATTGATGATCACATGAAACGCGTTTCATTGGAAGAGTTGGAGGAAATTATGGTAAATGACATTAATCACAGATGAACAAGTACAACATGAGTCCCCTGAGATAAGTACAATCAGCACAGTCGGTATAGAAGACAAGTCACTTATCTTACATTGTACAGGTTGAGGCAGTCAGGAAGAAGTTGGACCAAACCCAAGGAGGTACATGTCATTCCAACATAAATAAGGGGAAAGGGGAGAAGAAGAAAGGAGAAAAGGGGGGGTTGCATGGTGGGAGAGCAGTGCACTAAACCACCCAGGGAAGAATATTGTTTATATCTTCACAGAATTGGGAATGTATAGGCAGATCTGACCAAGGTGCACCAAACCTTGAGGGCAAGGTAACCATGCGGAGAAATGCATGAAGAGATTGGGCAACAGGGTGGACTCCAATCAGAACCAAGTTGACTCCCTCCCTAGACATATATACTACAGAAAACAACAGAAAACCTACAGGTCAGGGGGAAGGGCTAGCATGCCATGCCCACACAGAAGCAAATCAAGAAGGAAAAAGAGAAAGAGATGGTCTAGTCCCCATATCAACACATGGAGTCTAGAGTATGATGCTCCTGCATGGAGCTGCTAAGGCACAGAGAGAACTGTAGAGCCCCAAACAACTCAAGACATGTTGTCCCCTTTACTGGAGCATACTGTGACAGAGGACAATACTGAGGACACACAACAAGGAGTTAGTCATATTTGAACTCCGACTCCACAGCGGGGCAAAACAAGAAGGGAGCATAAAAGAACAAGAGCAAAGAAAAGACCCATGGCCCCTAAAGAGTCTCAAAAATAGACTTCAAGCTAGCAAGGACTGTTCCTAGAACTCCCCCTAGACCAGTGGGGAGACAGTCATAAAGCTCAGTGGCCAGACTTGGAATTATCTATGGCTTTTTTTTGTTTGTTTTTTATTTCATTTTCAAATATTTGCTTTCTTTTGCTTTGTCTCTGTCATTGCTGTGGTGCCTCTTTATAAAAGATCGTCTTGAGGAGAAAGCAATGGGATAGATGGTCACGGATAGACTAGAGGGAGAAGGAGATGAGGGAAGGGAGCAGTGAGCAAACAATGCCACAAACAGTGAACAACTAGGGAATTAAAATCAACAACAAGGATGTAGAGATCCTATGCGAGTTGGAGCAGCAGCAATCTAGCAGAGAGGTATTACTAAGAGGCGGAAATAGAGCAAGTGTGATGAGGGTGGGGCAGGAAGAAGGTGATAGGAAACAGAGGAATGATCTAGGAAGTAGAACTATAGATAGAGTAAACATAGGTGTGTACATATGTTAATACATGAATTCATAATAGTAGAGGTCTTGGCACATATACACGTGTTTTCATGGCAACACACTGAGGTTGTGGATGGACTTCAGGCCTCTGCTTATGCCTCCCCTCAATGTAAGAACACTTTGTTCTAAAAATCTGGAGTTCTGTGATGCTCATCCTCTGTGGTACATAATCTAGTGTCAGTTTTAGGATTAAGAGTGTAGAAGTGCAGTCTAGCATGGCTGTCAGAATATAGCCAATAAGGCCTTTGTGTGGGCATGGCCTTCTCCTGAGGAATTTGGGAACTTCTGTATGTCCTCCTTGGAGACAGGAGACACACACTCTGCTCACTCCCATAGAGACATTGCAGATGACAAGACATCGACAAATAACTGCACTCCCCTCCCCAGAGGGACTGACAACAGAAACCATGTGGGAATGGAGACAGTGCTCTGTGTAATATGTGAAAGTAATTATAACTTATGATTTACCAAGGGGCCACAAGTGGGAGGGGACTAACTGATGGGGGGGTGGGGTGGTGGGAGAACTGACACCAAGGACTCAGTAGAAAATAAATGTCTAGAAAATCATGATAGCAACTTATGCACAAAGGTGCTTAATGCAATGAATGTATGGATGGTTACAAGAGCTGTAAGAACCCTCAATAAAATGCTATTTTTTTCCACCTTCTGCCCTCTTTTTTTAATGTTTTTTTAAAGTGGCATTCTTGCTGTCCAACACTTTGAAGAAGTCTTGTGCAGCATGTTTGCCCAAGGTAATATGCACTTTTGATTATTGACTGCTGCTATTTGAATATTAATTATGGATTCCAGTAAAAATCATAATCCTTGACACCTTTAATTGTTCATTTGTTTATCAGAATTTCAACTGGTCCAGTTTGGGTGAATTTGGTTTTCTTTAAATTGAGTTGCAATCCATACTGAAGACAGTGTTGGATTTTAATCAGAAACAGTTTCAAGTCTTGCTCACTTTCAACAATCAAAGTTGTGACTATACTATGTTTCAAACCTGTAAATCTTTAAGAGAACAGAGCAGATAGCCTCAACTTCCTCACATGAAGTGGCTGCTGGGTTTAAACCACTTGCCTTGTAGTTTAAACTGCCTGCCTTATTAGGAAGAAGATGCTCAACAAATCCTAACCTAAAGGAACTAAAGAAAAATTGAATTCTCAAGTTACAATATTGAACTACTCTATGGACAAGATGTTAAATGATTCAGGAAGCTTCAAAAGAAGATGGAAAAAATACACAGAGTTTTTGTATCAAAAAGAACCATTTCAAAAGGCAGAATATGAGCAAAGTTCAGGGACTGAAGGAAGAAGTCCAAGTTACACTGAAGGCATTAGTGAAAGATAAATCACCAGGAATGGCTAGGATACCAGATGATATGTTTCAACATGCTGATAAAGCCCTGGAACCTCTCATTTGTCTATGTCAAGACATGACCAACTGATTGGAAGAGATGCCTGTTTGTACTCATTCCAAAGAAAGATGACACAAAAGAATGCACAAATTTTAGAACAATATCATTAATGTCACATGAAAGAAATACAGTCAGAATTCTCCTTAGAGGCCAGCATGGTGAGACTTCATCTTATGTACTTTAAACATGTTATCAGGAGAAACCAGTTCCTGGAAAAGAAGATCATACTTTATAAACTAGAGTGGCAACAAGAAAGAGGAAAACCCTTGAAAGGTTGTATTGACACAGGGTTTGCAATAGTGGGCTCAAATGTAAGTATATCATATATCCTAATGAATACGCCAAGTTTTTCATCACATTTTATGCAGTTTTGTGGTAAAAATAGGTGTCTTAGCTGATACTCAGGTTGGCTTATACTTGATTATATATGGTAATTGTGAGAAAGGAACAATACCAGGCATTATTTTTTTGTTCTGTTGTACATAGATTTGCTATGAGGTTGGATTTGACTGGATGGCACTTAAACACAAGATCAAACTTTGTGATTCCACACTTATTTTTTTTCCTTAAAAATCATTTTATTGGGGACTCATACAGCTCTAATCATAATGTATACATACATACATACATACATACATTGTGTCAGTAGTTACATCTTTTCTGGGGTGGGGTGGAGTTCTTTTTTTTTTTTTTTTTTGATTTGGGAGAAGTAAACCAGTTTTATAGGGCGCACCACAAGGTTCCTTTCAAATTAAAGGTCTGTGAATAGTGAATATTTTCTAACCGCCATTTCAATAAGCGTGCATGTGTTCGACTGGGTTCTTTAAAGAAACAAATAAGTATGTGTGTGTGTGTGTGCGTGTGTGTGTGTGTATATATATATATATATATATATATTTGAGAAAGACAGAGAGAGGCCTAAGAGAGGGATGAGTAAAGCATGCATCAAGAAAATGACTCACACAGATGCAAAAGTAGGCATATTCATTCAAAATCCAAAAAGGTTCCACGTCTGTGAGTCAGATGTTAAGCTAGAGGCTTCTCTTAACTCATGACACTTCAGGGGAGGATGATTCATAATTTCTTTGGTTATATTTGGATAATTTGACATTTTCTAATTATGTCATGAAGTTATGATATGGGAGATGATCACCAAACATATTTATAAAAATATCATGTGTGATTGCTACTCAACTATGAGGTGGTGAGATCATGTATCTATAAGTAAAAATCACCTTTTTAATGACTAGCTTCCTATCTCAGGGTCTTATAATATGAAATGTTATAGAATATTATTTAAAGACCAATAGGAAGATACTTCATGTTTGTAAACAATGAACTATTGCATAAGAGCAACATTTATTATAGATGAAAAATGTTTTTGGAGACTCTAAAGTTCCTAAAATCCTCAGACTACTTCACCTTTGAAAGATCAGATTTAAGATAGACAATATATGTTGCTGATATAGTTTGTGTACTAATTATGATTGGCCACATCGTCTACCTTCTTCATGTGGGACTTTTATTTGTTTATACCTATTTTGTGAGTTAGACCTTTTATCAACTCTGCAGGACTAGAAGTCTCAGTGGTTTGACAATTAAGACCTTGTAATCTCCCACCTTGTGGCCTAATGCAATATAATCAATTGCATACCAGAATCTGCAAGGAACAACCTATCAGTTGTAAGATGATGAGGTGAGAGGCAAAATCCCCAATGAGGTCACAGCTCTGGTGCAATCAATTTGAGAAATGTTTTCTCTGGGCTCTAGGTTACTTCCAACATAAGCGAACACTATGGAAAAGGTGGCTTTGCACTTTGCTTAGACTGTATCCAGCATCTGGGTGATTTATCTCCAGTTCTTGGGACTTGAGTCAATGGCCTGCAATACTTCCTGCTGATTCTGAGAGTTGTCAGTAGCCAGCTTTCTGGACAGCTGACCTGAGATTATTTTACCCCTGCATCTACAAACCTGTAGTCTTCCTGTTGATCTTTGGCTCTTCCACCTCTGGTATCATCACCAACAATTATCAGGAAAAGTTCCCTGTCTAACATATGACTCATGCCCTTAAAACCTACCTGGACCAACTTATATTTGGCTGCTTCTAGAACTATGTGGACCATTTTCTTGATGTAAATTTCTCTCTATATGTGCATATATAAACTTCAGTGATTTTCCTTCTCTAGAGAGCCAAGCCTAAGACACTTATCAAGAAAAGAGACTGCTGCTTATATAAATACAAGGATGCACACGAGTGGTCCAAGCCCATGGTCTTCGATTTAAGGGCACATTTTAATTTTCAGTGTAATTAACTATCTAATTGGGCATCCATATTTAGCAGTGAATTTGCATGTGCAATTAATTATGATTTTAAAAGCACTCTGCGTTAATGGTTTCTTTCCCATTATCTACAAGTGTAATTACTGAAGAATAGATTGAATTTGAAAATCATTTCAGAAAGCATTTTTGTGCCCCTGGGTCCCAAAGCTGTCAATGACAGCAGTAAAATCAAATTACCACACACAACGTCACCCAAAGAATATGGGACTGTAGTGGCATTACATGGGGAATAGGTGCTAAAAAGAGGGGTAGCATTTCTGACCTGCATATATGATAATCTTTTCCTTGTTTATTAGGATTAAATTGTAGTCACCATGTGATATTACTTAGAACAGAGATTAAGTCTTGGATTCACAAAAGTGAATTTTAGAGGGAAATAAATCTTACACTTACAAAAGCATTCTGTAAGGTGACTATAAACTTAGGAAACTTTAAAAAGTCATACATGATGTTTCTATGAGTCAGATTCAACTGAATAAAAACTAGCAACCATAACAATAATTAAATGGGAGTGGACTAAAATATAATCATTAAAAAGAATTTTGAATAAGCTAACTGACTCTTTTGCATTGACTAAATAAAAAGAAAACTGGATGGTTGTTTCCTGTAAGTGAACAGTAAACATTTTGCTAACTTAAGATATTCATAACTTTGTCTATAGGTTTACTCAAAGCAGGGACTACCAGAAAGATATTTACATGTGTTTCATTAACTATGCAAAGGCATTTAGCTGTGTGGATCATAAAAATTATGCATAACTTTGAGAAGAATGGGAATTCCAGGATATTTCATTGTGTTCATAAGGAAATAATACACAGATCAAGAGGCAGTGTACAAACAGAACAGAAGCATATGGCATGATTTAACATCAGGAAAGGTGAACACCAAGATGGTATCTCTCACCATGTGATGGGTAGGTTTGTTATGCCAACCAGGCCACAGAAGATTCGTGGGTCTCTTGTGACGGCATGACCAATGAATACACGGGATGAATTGAAGGGCAGAGATAGGAAGCACTCAGCGAGTCCCACCCTCTCTCTCTCTCTCTTGCTTTCAGATCTTTGGACCAGACAGCTGTTTTGTTCATCTTGTGCCTCAGCCTCTAAGCAACACTACCCATGGAACACTTAATCGTGGACTGTGGAGCTGTGAGTTGAGGTTCCTTCAAGCCCTACTTCACCACGCTCCTGGGATATACATCTCTTGAGCTGGGGACTGTTGGACTGTCATCTGGCTGACTGTTGGCAACCTGCTTTGCTGTCTGTTTGCTGCCTGTGACCGGATAGCCTGAATTGCTCTACAGAGGACTACTCAGAGGCCCTCAAGACTTGAAGGACTGCCAGTCTTCTAGCTGTCTCATGCAAGTGAGTTGCACCGAGCAATTTGTACTGCTTTATAGATTACTTAACTGTTTCTTTCTTATCTTATATACTCTTCTTTCTATATAAATATATAAAGAGAATTACTAGTGGCCTGGTTTTATTTCTCTAGAGAACCCTCTCTGACACAAGTGGTACCAAGAGTGCTTCTAGAGAAATAAAATCATAAATATGGGTTTCTTTGATTGGTTCTCCAATCTGACTAGTCTTAAGAGCACTGATGATGCTAATTCTAGACCTAAAGTCATGGGTAATTCTGCCACTCCTACTAGTCCATAGTGTGAAATAGCAAAGCTCATAACTAAAGTAGGAGCACCGATGGATGGGGTGCTGGTTGAAGGAGAGGCACTGGGAGATCATATGCTTGATATTTTCCAGCAGTTTTGTCAAGATTCCATGTATAGGGAAGCTGATTGACTGGTCCTCCTTACAATGGACTATGTGATTAAGGAGAGGGATTGCCTCAGGGCCTCAGAAGCACGCCTTAAGGGCTGACTCACAGACAGGAAGGGTTCTGTCTGTGCTACAAATGAGAGCCTTTTGCCTGTAGTAAAAGAGCTGATATTGCTGCGAACCAGGTTCAAAGCCTCATTATTCGAGTGGCTGAATTACAACATCAGCTGAATGACAGATCTAGACCAGTGTCAGAAGCCAAAGTGAGGACATTGATAGGAAAAAACTTGGACCCTGAAACATGGGTTGGGAATATATGGGCTGATGATCCAGAAGAGGAGGATATTATGCCACCACTAGAAGCAATTGAATTAGCCCAGTCAATAGATCCACT
>PVJH01016541.1:0-35566 GCA_004026705.1 Nesogale talazaci
AAATTTTGTGTGATATTTCTTTCTGGGAGATGCCATTTCCAGATCATTTTGAGGTTGGAATCATGAAAAGTGGGGGATGCTTCTTTCCAGAACAAAGATCGGCCTTTCTGTAGTGAAATACAGCAGAATTCAAAAGCAAAGGAAAATGTGCCCCAGCTTTCAAAAGAGCACTTTTACAAGGTGATGCCAAATGAGAAGAATATTCTCACTCATTCACTAGCGAGAATTTATTCTGCTTTACCATTGAGGGTTTGCTGTTAGTATTGCAGATACAGTATTCAAATTTGTGACTGGCTTCAGAAGTGATGGAAACCGAGCTCCAAACCCAACACCATGAGATGACAGAAAAGCATCTACCATGCATGCTCATGTATAAGTCGAGGGTTTTTTGTTGTTGTTGTTTTTTGGGGGGGCATCACTGCCCTCAGATGGTGGGAGTAGGAGGCCCAGCCTCTGCTCCGTGGAGCTGGAATCGAACCTCCATCCCAGTGGGCCGCAGTCCCACGCACAACCACTACACCACCGGGGTTCAGCCCATAAGTCGAGTTTTTAAGCAGATTTTTTGTGCAGTTTTTTTGGTAAAATTAGGTGCCTCCGTTGACATTCGGGGTGGCTTATACCTGAGTATATATATAGTACCTTGACTTGAAAGGTAGAAAATTTGACTGCAAGATTGAGACATCACTAAGCCATCAATGCTGATAATATTGATTTAATAGAAATGGAGAAGAGAGGATCAATCGAATACCACCTTGCACAGTTTTCTTGATGTCACATTGTTTCTCACCAAGCAGAATCTAGCTTTTTTGTTGTTGTTGTTGAAGGAAGATAAATCTTCACTGAATAAAGAAAGCTTTTTTTTAGATGGTTCAGACACTTTCAAAATATGATCCCATGTTGCAAGAACACCTAATGAGATAAAACTGGAACCCACACTTTTTTTTCTTTTAAACATTTTATTGGGGGTTTGTACAACTCTTATCACAATCCATACATCCATCCATTATGTAGAGCACATTTGTATACATTTGTTGCCATCATCATTCTCAAAATATTTTCTTCCTACTTGAGTCCTTGATATCAGCTCCTCATTTTTCCCCTCCCTCATCATCACTCCTCCCCCATCAACCCTTGATAATTATAAGTTATTATTATTTTGTCTTGTCTTACACTGTCCCCACTGTCTCCCTTCACCCACTTTTCTGTTGTCTGTCCCCCAGGGAGAGGGTTAAATGTAGATCCTTGTGATCGGTTCCCCCTTTCAACCCTACCATACCTTTACTCTCCTGGGATCAATACTCTCATTATTGGTTCTGAAGGATTTATCTGCCCTGGAGTCTCTGTTTTTCCAGTTCTTGGGCTGAGCCCTGGTGGCGTGGTGGTTGTGCGCAGGCCTGCGGCCCACTGGGATGGAAGTTCAATTCCAGCAGTGGGGCTGGGCCTCCTACTCCCACCACCAGAGAGCAGTGAGGGCCAAAAAACAAAACAAAAAAATCCAGTTCTTATCTGTACCTGTGTACATGATCTGATCTAGCTGGATTTGTAAGGTAGAATTGGGATCATGATAGTGGATTGGGGAGGGGGGAAACATTAAAAAACTAGAGGAAGGTTGTGTGTTTCCACCAGTCTGGGTGACCATGAGATGTTGAAGGGATCAGGTATCAGGCATTAAAGAAAAAAATAATATAATTATACACCCTCCTTCCAGATACAAGCGCTGAAGACAAATGTGAGCATAAGCTAATGTGGTCAAGAAAGCTGATGGTACCTGGCTATGAAAAGATATAGGGCTGACCCCCAGTGGTGTAGTGGTTGTTTGCGGGACTGGGACCCACTGGGTTAGAGGTTCAAATCCAGCAGCAAGGTCGAGCCACCTGCTCCCACCACCAGAGGGCAGTGATGCCCCCCCCCTAAAAAAAAGGAAAAGATATAGAATCTAGGGTCGTAAAGGTTTGAAAGCAAACAAGGGGCCATCTAACTCAGAAGCAACAAAGTCCACATGGAAGAACCACACCAGCCTGTGTGACCATGCGGTGTCAAAGGGATCAGTTATCAGTCATCAAAAGACAAAAAAAAAAAAATCACACCATTGTGAATGAGGGAAAGGGCAGATTGGGGACCCAAATCCCATCTGTAGGCAAATGGACATCCCCTTAGAGAAGGGTCTTGGGGAGAAGATGAGCCAGTTAGGGTCGATGAAACACAAAGCATATGGGGAAAGCTACTAAATGCATAAATTCCCAGGGCAAGGTCCAGGCACTCAGACAGAGGTCAGGTCCAACCCAGGGATGCACAAGGCAGCCAACCAAAAAGGAGGAGAAAAGGGTGAAAAAAGACACTGATAGGAGGGGAACAGGATACTCACCCACCCATGGGGAAGGTATTGTTTATGTCTCCACGAGAAAGGCAGAGAGGAACCAGACCTCAACCTGGTGCTCCAATACTTTAAGGGAACATACCGGCATGAAGCAGTGAACTAACAGAGAGATCCTTGGGGCCAGTCCCAATCCCAGCTACGTCAACCCTTCTCCCAAACAAATTGCACTATGGTGGACAGCACTGAAGATACAGCATGGGGAGAATGGTGGTTCTGCTCTGACCACAGAACCACACGAGAGCAAACTAAAAGCCAAGGAGAGAGAGAGAGAGAGAGAACTACTTCCTGGTCCACCAAGCCCTGAGGATGATATTCCTGCTCAGAGCAGCCAATGTACAGAGATGACTTAGGGCCAGCACCACGAGACGTGGCGTCCCCTCACTGACCCATAGCACTAGGGAGGACAACACTCAAGACACAGTGTGGGAATTGTGCCCAATCTGACCCCATCCCCACCCCCACCCCACCAACCACACACACCAGGGTGAAATAAGAAGGGAACACAACAGAGCAGCAAGGAAAGCAGAGCAAGGAAGTCCCCCAGGAATCCCAACAGTAGATTTAGGGGGTAGGGCTTGAAGCTTCATCAGACTCCATCAGAAAGCATTCATGAAGATCAACAGACCAGCTGAGCCCCAGTGGTGTAGTGGCTGAGTGCGGGACTGCGGCCCACTGGCTTGGCGGTTCAAATCCAACAGCACCTCTCCAGGAGCAAGGCTGGATAGCTCCACGACCACCAGAGGGCAGTGATGTGCCCCCCCCCCCAAAAAAAAAAGAGCAACAGACATGAAACTGTTTATAATTCCCCCATCCCACTCCTCCTGGGCTATCTTTATAAGAGAGCCAGGTTAAGGAATCTCCAGCAGGCAACCCTGGGACGAATGGTTCTGGGAGGACATGGGAGAGGTGGTAGTAAGGGAAAGAAAAGGGAAAGCCAACATGGGACAAGGGAACAACAAGTGATCTCAAGTCGATGTCAAGGAGGATCTCAAGGATGCCTGGAGGATTTTGATCAAGGGCAATGTAGCTAAGAGGAATTAATGAGAGTCGAATGAAGGTTGAACATGATGGTGGGACAAGAAGAAAGTAAACAGAAGTAGAGGAAAGAACTAGGAGGCAAAGGACATTTATAGAGCTATAAATACATAAATATATTTATATATAAGGATAGAGATATAGGCCAAGGTAAATATATTTATATATTAAGTATTAAGGTAGTAGATGGACATTGAGCCTCTACTCAAGCCCTCCCTCAATGTAAAAACACTTTGTTCAAAAACCTGACATTCCGCGATGCTCACCTTTCCAACAGGCATATGGAGGACAAAAACAAACAATCATGTTGATGCAAATGAGAGAAGGTAGTGTGGAGACCCAAAGTCCTTTTGTAGACAATTAGACATCCCCTCACTGAAGGGTCACAAGGAAGGGATGAGCCAGTCAGGGCTCAGTATAGCATAGTATGTCAACTAATCACTCCTGGGTGAGGGAAGGGATGGAGTCCAATTTATCAATTTCCGGAAGTCTGATGACATTTCCTTGATGGTGTGATCCATTGTATAAGAAGAAGATTGGGGAAAAAAAAAAATATATATATATATATATATATATATCAACAACCCTGGTTTCTATAAATGCTTAAACGTAGCACAAAAAAAGGAACGTTAAAAAAATTTTTTAAAGATTAAGCAGAGTCAAATCTGCTTTGGCCCTTCACCTTCTGCTAGTGCTGGATTTTGCATAGAGTTCCTCATACAAAGAGCCATCAGCAGAATACCAAACATGAACTCATTTGGCCAACTTTGGATTCATTTACCTCAGCACTTGCCAGCCTGTGCCCACCACCAACTCCGTTTCATCATCCTGATTCCTGTATCAGCTTCCATTCTTAGGTGAAGCCTAATTTTCTCACTTTATAGCCATGCAAGTCATTCCTCAATATAAATCTCTTTCTATATATAAACACAGGCCTTGCTGATTTTGCTTCTCTAGAGAACTCTACTTAACTCAACCCCCTCTCCAGAGAAAAGCAGGATAAAATAGAGTCACATATGGAAGCAATCAGACCAGCAGATTAATTGATCATGCCAACCTCTGGTAACTCTGAGACCAGAAGAACTAGATGACGCCACACTACCACTATCAAATACTCTGAAGAGGGTCACATGAAGAGGTCTTGGGTGGAATTGGCGGAAAATATGGAACAAAATCTCAAGTGACCAGATAGATAGATACTGGTGGGACCTCCTAAAACTATGCCCCTTAGGTACCCTACATGTCCGGAAAGTAGACTCACTCCCATGTTTAGATATGAATCCGCCAAAATAAGATCAAAAGGACAAAGTTCAGAGGGTTAGGAAAGAAGGTGGAATGGAGACAAATAAAATACAAGGGAATAGGTATAGGGGAGGAATAGGATTTGGGGGAAGGAGGTAGGAAAAATAGGGATGGAGAAAGAGCACCACATTTATGGAAGGTTTGACAGGATATTGTTTTCATTTCTTGACATGGGCTGTGTAAATACATATAGTGTGCTTTGTTGTTTGTTTTTTTTTTTTAATTCTCCCAGATTCCTTATCCCTCAAACCTAAATTGTGGTCTGAACAAAGAAATAAGTAAATAAAAGGAGGAAAAATAAGACAAATAGCGTTGGAGTCTTTAGTGACAACCAAATTCAAGTTCATTTCAAACAAAGGAGAAATGGGCTAAGTGATGGTATCTTGAGGGAAAGCAAGGGGTGAGTTAAAGCAAATGTTATAAAATGTTGAATGCAAAACTGATTATCTACTCTGTAAAACCTCACCAAATACATGATAAAAGTTTCTTAAAATAACAACTTTTCAAAATAAAGTGAACCTACTTATATTCTTTTTAAAGACCTTTTTTTAAAGACTTTTTATACTGTGTTTAATACCACATTAAAAATGAAGTTTGAGAGATTAACGTGCATACTTATAGGGTTAGTAGTAGGACAACAGATGGGCATTGGACCTCCACTCAAGTACTTCCTCGGTGCAAGAACACTTTGTTCTATTAAATTGGCATTCCAAGATGCTCACCTTTCCCACACGATCACTGAAGACAAATGTGTGCATAAGCAAAAGTGGTAAAGAAAACTGATGGTGCCCGGCTATCAAAAGATGTAGTGTCTGGAGTCTTAAAGGTTTGAAGTAAACAAGCAGCCATCTAGCTCAGAAGCAACAAAGCCCACATGGAAGAAGCACACCAGCTTCTGGGATCATGAAGTGTCAAAGGGATTAGACATCAGGCTTCAAGAACTAAAAAGCATAACATTGCGTGCTCACTTTCCTGATATGATTGCTGAGGACAATGTAGTAGCTAATGTAGTGAAGAAAGCTGATGGTGCCCGGCTACCAAAAGATATAGCATCTGAGGTCTTAAAGGCTTGAGTAAACAAGTGGCCATTCAGCTCAGAAGCAATAAAGCCCACAAAGAAGAAGCACACCAGCTTTGTGATCATAAGGTAGTGCCAGGCATCAAAGACCTAAAATTATATTATTATTAATGAGGGGGAGTACAGATTGGGGACCCAAAGCCCATCAATAGGTGAAGTGACATCCTCTTGCGGAGGGGTTACAAGGAGGAGATGAGCCAGTTAAGATACAGGGTAGTAGCAATGAAATATGCAACCTTCCTCTAGTTCCCAAATGCTGCCTCCCACCCACTATCATGACCCCAATTCTACCACATAAATTCACATAAAGACCAGGAGATGTACAGTGAAGTTGGAAACATGGGAAATTTAGGATAGATGATCCCTCAAGACTAGTAATAGGAATGGTAATACCAGGAGAGTGGAGGGATGGTGGAATAGAAAGGGAGAACCAACTTCAGGGATCTACACGTAGCCTCCTCTCTGGGACATGGACAACAGAGAAGTAAGTGTTAGGGCACATTGGACAGTGTACAGTATGAAAATGATAACAATTTGTAAGTTACTAAGTGTTCATGGGAGGTGGGAAGGAAGGGAAATATAGGGAGTTGATACTGGGGGCCTGGGTGGAGGGAGGATGTTTTGAGAGTGATGATGGCAATAAGTGTGTAAATGTGGCCTGCATACAATTGATGTTTGTATGGATTGTGATGGGAGTTGTATGAGCCCTCAATAAAATGATTCATTAAAAATAAAAAATGAAGTTTGAACATAGTTGAGGAACTCAAAATTGTTTTCCTTTACAATGTTCTTTTAGTTGTAGGGACTAGAAAACTCAGAAGGGACAAAGCCACTGCTGGACGTGGATGCAGTAAAGTTTCCCATTAAAATTCTCATAGGACAGACCCCTGACCACTCTTGGATATTGAGTGGCTGCATCGCTGTGCTGGAACACAAATTCCTCAGTGTAAATTTCTTGCTTTTTCTCAGCAGTGCACGTTTTGATTTCTTAAAACTTCCTACTAACAAGAGCTGGTGGGTATCCTGTGTGCTCTGAGAAATGTTATGAAGATTATACCTCTTTGGAACTTCAAAAAAACTTGTGACCTGACCGCTCTCTTGAATGTAACTGTCCCAGTGGATCTCATAGGAGAGAGAGGTCAGAGCACAGGGTTTCTAGTGTGACTAGTCACTATGAATTGGCATGAACTTGATGATGGTGAGTTTGACTTGGGGTGGGGAGGCAAGGGGGGTGGCAGGTCTATCCTGGAAGTTGACTTCAACCGCTCTGTGGGAAAAAGATAAAACTTTCTACCCATAAAGTTTATAGTCCTGGAAACTCATAGTGGCAGTTCTATTCTGTCCTATTAGGTAGCTATCAGTCAGAATCAACTTGATGGCAGTGAATCTGGTCAGTTTAATGAGACTAAGACAGGTATTAATGAGAGAACTTATCTAAAACCATCTCATAATAGCAGAGACAGCTTCAAACACATTTTGTTGGACTAAAACTACATCTATTAACTAGCAGTAATACTTTTTGTCTAGACTGGTACATTGAGGCTATGTGTATGGTATGGTCATTTAAAAGTGTAATTTTAATTTTGTTTGTTGTTTGTGTTACTACTATTCTCATTCTACTCAGTGACATATGGGAGTTTCAATTTATGAGTAACACTGGTTCAAAAAAACATTATTAAGGATTTTATGTAGTATGGGGGTTGCTCCATAGAGGGGGTGAACCTGGATCCCATGAATGACTGCACTATGTGACACCAACCCTAGGATTCCAATGACTATTAAGTGAGTACATTAACTGCTGATACCACTTAGGGACTCCCAAGTCACTTAAAGGAGTCTTTCTTTTCCCAATACCTCTAGTCTCCATTCTAGCTCTCACCCAGCAATCAATCCCCTTCCAGCTTCATTCTATGACCGGAAGCCTGACCCAGGAAGGCACTTTTCCAGGAAATCTCACCTGTTCTCCTTGAAAGAGTCTGGAGGCCTTGAGGACAGTTGCTGATCCGGTCTGACCACTCGAGTGTGCAGCTGCTGTTCTCACTTCAACACCCGGTGCTGCATGTCAGCTGCACACCTGGTATGGAAAGTCAACTTCCAGGATAGACCCGCCATTCTTTGCAAAACTTCTCCTCCCTCTGACTGGAACCTAGACCCCCTTCCTCCAGGTTAATGGACCAGGACAGCAAAATAGGACTTCAAGGCCAGATTCTGAATGCCCAGAGACGTGTGACCAACTTTAAGTACACTGCGTTTTAACCCTTTCTTGACTTTCGATATAGATAAGCTCAGTTTCCCAGGGTGCAGGGTTGATTAAACAACACTACTAAAGAAAGTTTTATTTCTATCCTTTTCCACTTCCCTTTCTCTGCCATTCCTTTTTTACCTTTCCTTCCAGAGAAGTGTCTTCTAAGGGAAGATACTTGCAGGAACCCAAATACTTGATCTACTTGCATCTTTCCTGAAAATAGAACTCTACACCAAAAGCCATCACTTAAAAAAAAATCCCAGGTATAAAATGAATCTTTTCCTGGACAGAAGAGAAATCAAAGACAGCCACCTAAATAAAAAGTTGGTGTCACTTTGGAAAAAGTCTACTTCACTTGCCACTGGTGAAAATTTGCAGATGTTATAGGATAAGGCGGGGAGCCGAAAATTCGAGTTTGGCTAGTTTTAGCCTTAAGACTTGTCATCCTCTTGCTAAAGGCGCAATTACAGAAACTTCCATGAGCAATCACTGATTTTCTGGGGGTGAGTTATAACACACACTAGGAAAGGGACTGTTACTGAATGCCTGCTCTTTAGAGACAGAGGGAGTCCATTGAGTTAGAGTTTTTTGTTGATTTATACCCATTAAATCCATTGTGGATAATGGCAAATATGCTCGCGTTCATTATAGCCCCATCTTAAGGGTAATTATTCTGATACCTGAAGGAGTCCCTCCCTATGTGCAGGTAATCTAAGCAGCAGGAAAGGAGTTTGAAAGTGACTTTCTGTCATCCTCACATTAGTGGACCGATAAGATGAATGTTGCGTCTTGAAAAGGCTAGCATTTTTTTCCTGCTATTATTAACCTTGCATGCTTCCAAGCAGCATGGGGTCCTGAAGAAAAAGGTTATAACAAGTGGATATTTGAGAGCAGAGATTGCTATCAAATGTAGGTGGAATTGTATTTACTTCCTTTAACCTTCCTTTGCGCTTGAAATCTGCTGTTCTGGTGCAGCTGCCCCTGCCCAGTTAAAAGACCTCACAAACGCAGCAGCCACATGAGTAGGGCTCAGCACAAGGCTGGCTTCAAATGAAATACTTTAAATGATTAAACACATGTTCCTCCACAGCAGCACTGACGTTCCCATTGAGAACAGAACCCACCGGCTTGTTCGCAGGGCCGACAACAGGCATTGTAAGGGCTTTGTGCTTTATAGCATCGCCTCTCTCTGGGTACAGGTCCTCTACTCTGATTTTTCTTTTTTATCAGGCTAAAGAGAATATATTTTATCATAATGGCTTTCTATCCGGTGTGTGCAGGCCAACACAAATGGGGTATTACAAGTTAAAGAACTGTACCGCAGGCACCATTTTACCAGCACAAGTGTTTACATCACACAGGACCTCCTAAGTACTTGATACTAAGTGTGGACAAATCATTTGCCTGAGGATTAGGTGCTATGCCATTGAAATGTGATCCTTCTATTATTTTTGGTTCTTTTTTAACTGCCAAATAAAACAAGGCCAAATACATCACTGTAAAAGCCGAAACATGGGTCATCCCTATCCAAAAGTCCAAGCAATAAAAAATAAAGTCAAAGCACATATACAATAGTCATACAAATTTAAGAGCTTCGCTTATACCTATGTGTCCAATATGTGCTCCTAAATTTGCTTATATCATACAAATATAGCAAGGACATTGCATTATCAAAGATATTAGGGGGGAAAGGAAGTAGAAGCCATGAGAAGTGAACCCAAAAGCCTCAAGTGGAGTCCAAACCACAACAAACTCTTGTAGGTCAGAACAGTCCCAAGGCACTTGAGGATGAGTTTCAACCATCAATCGCTTAGTTTGCAATTGCATGTAAATCATTCGTTCCATCCAGGGCGTGAAGTCAACCAAAGTCTCCCAAATTACCACCAGCCTGGCATACTCCAAAGCAGTTCATCTTTCTCTTCTCAGTTACCTCATCCCTAAAGGGTGATCAGGGAAAGGGATGGGAACGTGAGTGTGTACAGCCCCTTAGGACAGTCGATTTTTCCCAAGTCAAAACCATTTTCTCTAAGAAACTATTGGAATCATTCCTACATTGGCAGCGAGAACATTTTGAAACTAAATTGGCATATGACAATTAAGGTTCTATATTATGGGGTTCATCTTATAGACAAGGACATCTCACATTAAAATATCTTTTTAAAGTTTAAATGAAAACTCCTTAGAATTAGAGTACAGCAGCTGAGCCCTGGTGGCGCAGTGATTGTGTGCGGGAATGCAGCCCACAGGGTTGGCAGTTCAAATCCAGCAGCAGCTCTGCAGGAGCAAGGCTGGGCTTCCTACTCCCACCAGGGCAGTGATGGGGGGGAGGGGTTGGGGGGAGAATTCAAGTACAGCCTTTTCCAAATTCTATAAATGAAAGTTTGCCAAACAAGAGGGACATATCAATTAACAAAAGGAGCCCTGTAGCAGTTACACGTTGGGCTGTGACCCACATGGCCCTCATTCAAAAGCACCAGCAGCTCAGGGGGAGAGAGACGGGCCTTTCCACTCCCATAAACAGGGACAGTCTCAGAAACTCATGGGGGATCACTAAGAGTCAGGCAGTCAGTTTGTTTTTTTGGTTTTAAGATTTTTGCTCAAAGAATTCACGAGTCAAAAACCCAAGTTCATCCTTTACAAGTTCAACATTTTTTGCACAAACATTTGAGCATAATTCAGACATGTTTCCCTGCATAAAAAAGCACCACTCTTACTTCATTGTCCAAGCACATGTCCATTATTATTTTTTAAGTCTTACAAGAAGTACATTTAACATCCACATGTGTGGTAACATTCAATTTCCGGTCCTCCATGTATTCTCCAAGGCCATAGACACTGTCTCTATAGCTCTTTTTCACTGCTTTCTGAGGCCTCACCAGAATTGTTTTTGGCATTCATAATGCTGCCAACAGTTTCTACAAGATAATGTTGACTTTCTTTAAAACTTTTCCAGCCTCTACCTATTACCCAATTGGACTCATTTTCACATTGTAATTTACTGTTTTTTGTTTTTTGGGGGGACATCACTGCTCTCCAGTGGTGGGAATAGGAGGCCCAGCCCCACTGCTGGAATTGAACCTCCGTCCCAGTGGGCCGCAGTCCCACGCACAACCACTACGCCCCCGGGGCTCAGCCCGTAAGTTATTGTTAGAGCAGCACCCTACCCTTCTGGTATCAAGTTCTGCCTGAATTTTCTTGTGCTGCTGTAATGGACATACAAGAAGTGCATGCCTTTAACAATTAAACATTTATTTTCTCAACAAATTCAAATTTCTGTGTCAGCTCTACTTCCTGGTTTCTTTTGTTTTGTCATTTTATTGGATGTTCTTATAGCTCTTATAATATTCCATACATCAATTGTATCAAGCATATTTGCACATATGTTGCCATTATCATTTTCCAAACATTTAATTTCTCTTTGAGCCCTTAGTATCAGCTCTTCCTTCTCCCCTCCTCCCCATCTCATCTTGGAGGTTTCCATGCATCTGTCTTACCTCATCTCTCTGCTTGGCTTTTAATCTCTTTTTATATGTCAATCAAAGTTGAATCAAGGCACACCCTGCAGTGATCCTATGTTGTGAACACGACAAAGACAACCCATTCCAAATTGCAATTATGGCAATAAACATAGAGTTTAGGATTTACAACACATATTTTGGGAGGAATATAATTCAATCCATGCGAATAGGTTTCCAGACTAACACGGACTAGAATGAAGACTTGGTGATCTACTTCCAAAAATAAGCCAATGAAAATCCTAGGGATCACAACAAAATATTGTCCAATACAGTATTGGAAAGTGAGTCCCTAGGTTAAAAGTCATTCACACAATGAACTAAAACATACCGATGGTGATGAAACTGTTACAGGACACAGTTTTTTGTTGTTTTGTTGTGCATGGAGTTGCTGTGAGTTGAAACAAATTCATTTAGACTAATAACAACTATATAGGGCTTTGTGAATATTACAAGATTACAATGAGGAGATCCTTAACTTAATATTATCGTTAGGATCTCTGCTTCATGTATTCAGCTCTCACTATGCCTCCCACATTATTTTCCACAAAGCAGAAAGAATCTCTCAGAAGGAAAGCCCTAACCAGAGAAGACAGCTCTTGATCTGACCTGAACTCTTACCTGTGCACACTTCTGTGATTCAGACCAAGCAGCCACCTTAGCATCCAAGGATGACTATTTCATAAGCCTTAATTGTAACATTGATGCATCTCTCTGGATTTGGCTTGACGAAATGCCATCTTCATGTGGATGCTGAGGACCTTTCTTCGACCGGGACTGTAAAAAGAAAATGAAGATCATTTTTAATTTTTGAGTAACAGTGCTTCCCTTTTTTAAGTTGAGCAAATTAGAAATCCTACTGGGGGAATTTAATAGGTCACAAATAAAGAGAGTGACTAAACAACTTACTTAGTGCTTTATGAGTTGGAATCAACTTGAAGGCATTGAGTTTGGGTAAGTTCCTAGATTGCTTTACTCACCTAAGAAGTTTTAATTGTTCGCCTGATACAACAAAGTCACTGTACTTGATACTGGGATTATAAACAGCTTACAGGAAATCAACTGATTCATTCATTCTGATATTTATTTGTTTGCTTAACCAACATTTATGCACCAGCCACTGTGCTATACTGGGAAGACATCAATTGCAGGACAGGGGCAATGATTGTTTGCAAATCATGGTCCTTGAGGTTTTGAAAATAGCCTTTCTCTTATAAATTCTTGCTAAATTGCTTGAGAAATTATAGGAAGCTTCTCATATCAGTAATATCCAGATCTTACTTTTGTTATGAGGCTTTTCTCCAGACAAGTTTCAAATCAGAGCAGTTAAACATCCTTAACACATTGCCCCTTCGCAATCTGCTGCCAAAAGACTTGGTCTCAGGTTCCCTTGGCAGTGTTTGATTAAAATTATCAAAGGAGGGTTCTTTGTTTCAGAGATTCTGGAAGCTCTCAAAGAGATCAACAAACAAGCTGGACATATTCGATAGATGTAATCTTCCTGAATATACCTCAGTTTCTAAAAAGAAATACAGTCTGTCAAAACTGAACAGTTGTATTTCCTTGTCACAGAATTGCTGAGAAAAAATACTGAAGTCAAATTCTAGCATACATCTATTTTCCCGAATAAATACCATGTGGATAGTTTGGTTGGCCTGGGTGGTGTAAAGAGGATGGAGTAAATGATCTTTTCCTTCTCAGTTCTAGTGTGCAGAAAATTCTGGAACATTTGCCCTCTTCCCTGATTTTTAATTGCCTTGGTTGCAATTCCTAGTGAATCATGTCCTCCTGGGGCCCATTTCTATATGAGCTGAATTTAGGAACCACTTTTATGAACCATAATGGGCTTCCTGGGTCGAGAAGAGCCCTTGATTGTTTAAAAAAAAATTCTAAAGTAAGACACACAGTAAGTCTTATAGCTTCTATTTTTCCTCTAACATTATATTTCTAAATTTAGAATAAATTCTTTTCAAACTCCTTTTTCACTGCTTCTTGGAGTAGCAATTTCACAACACAAGTATTTGTCTAAAGGATAGTCCAACTACTAGTAAATTAGTCCCACTAATTGGCCTCCTAAATTAGTAACAAATTGCTACCCTAACCCTTTATGTGGGTCAAAATAGAGCTGTGTTAAGTAGGGTTTTTGATGATGGTTTTTCAGAAATATATAACCAGGTCTTTTCTCTGAGACATTGACTCAAGCTTCCAGTCTCGCAAGTAGTAGCTGAGTAGATTAACCACTGCATCACCAAGGGACTCTTGGCCCTCAGTAAATATTCAAATAGCTGAGACTTTGCTAATTAAATAAGGATCAGAAACATTTCTTTCAGGCACAAATCTTACCAACCACCTTTTCCATAGTATCTCTTTTGCTGGTAGATTAATTTCCTCAGTTCAACTCTCAATCGTTTAACATAAGGAACAACATCTGTTGTTCTCAACCTTAGAGTTCCCAAACTATTTTCTATTAAATAAACATTATGGAAATCAATATCATATATGTATTTTACCTGTACCCAGATAAGAAAGCTTTCTTCTATTGCTCTCTCTTGGACTTCTAAATCTCAAAAACAATTCAGAAACTATTTAGGAAATGTATTTGTCTATGTAACTTTCTCATATACATCTCATTACAAAGAAATATGCTACACTGAAATTCACTCAGAGAGAATTCAGAAACTAGAAAACCTATTCAGTACACATTATCCCAGCTCATTTTACATAATTTTCAAGTCTGCTCAGTCACACATTCCAGTAAACATATCCCACTCCCTTACTTTATTTACTGAAACAAGGAGATTCAACATCTGCATTATTTCTGCATTTGCTCTCATCCAGAAAAAGTGCGTTCATTGTGATTGTGCTAGGTAACAAGCTCTGAATCATCAAAAGGAGTTGCCCATTGCCTCTCAATGAAAAAAATCAAAAAATGTGTACTTATTAGGCACAAAGAACTTTATCTAGTATGACCATATGCTTAGGAAATTGATTTACCCAAGTTGCTTTGCTAAGAAAGTGGTTCATGAGGGAGGTAAGAACTCAATAATGATTTTAATATGAATACATATAATGACACATACAACATAGCTCTTGATACGTACAAATTTGTGTTAAAGAAAAGTTTTAGAGTGCTTCTAATAGTGGCTTGCACTTGCAACCCATCCCATGCTGCAAGTTTTGATGTTTGATGTGGGTACATCTTTCAGATCAATCACCTGTCCTTTGTGCTACTTTGGTATTATCACATTTAGTTTGCTTGTCTACCTCCTTTCCTGAACCATGAACTGTTGGGGGGGAAGGGGAGAACCCATATCTTACTTGTCTTCAACTTTTTTTTTTTTTTTGCATCAGGATGGACCAATGGCAAGAGAAGGACGTGTTTGATAAGCTTGAGGATCAACAAAATAAGGAAAACATTAAGACATTGAACCCAACAATGGGCTCAAATTCTTCAAGAATCATGAAAATTCTTGGAAGGTGTATCAGTTATATAATCTGTCTTCAATTTGAGACTTAAGAATGAAGGAGTGAAGGGTACTTGCAAAGGTCTAACCACAGGCATGTAAATACATAAATATAGTTATTTATGATAAGGAGGGATTAAATCTAAGAACATGTATTTATAGGTTCAGTATTAAGGTATCAAATGGACTTCGGGCCCTCACTCAGATGCTCCCTCAATGAAAGAACACTTTGTTCTATGAATCTGATATTCCATGATGCTCACTGGTCCAACACCATCACTGAAGTAAAATGGGTGCATAAGCAAATGTGAAGAAAGTTGAATTGTGCTCAGCTATCAAAGGATATAGCATCTGGGGTCTTAAAATCATGAAGATAAACAAAAGGCCATCTAGCTGAGAAGTGTCCATGCTCACACAGAAGAAGCACACCAGCCAGTGTGACCGCCAGGTGTTGAAAGAATTAGGTCACAGGCATCAAACAGGAAAAACTCTACCACTGTGTATGCGCCTTCCCGAGGCAATCACTGAGGACATGTAGGGGCATGAGGAAGAGTGGTGAAGAAAGCTGATGGTGCCTGACTATCAAAAGATATAGCGTCGGGAATCTTAAAGGCTTGAGGGTAAATAACCAGCTGTTTAGCTCAGGAGCAACAAAACCCACCATAGAAAAAGCACATCAGCCTGTGCAACCATGAGGTGATGAAAGAATCAGGTATCAGGCATCAAAGAAAAAAAAATCATATCACTATGTTCTCACCTGCCTGATATGATCGCTGAAGACAAATGGGTACAGAGGCAAACAGAGTAGAGAAAGCTGATGGTGCCCAGCTACCAAATGACAAAGCACCTGGGGTCTTAAAGGTTTGAAGATAATCGAGTGGTCATTTAGCGCAAAAACAGAAAAGCCCACATGGAAAAAGTACTTCAGCCTCTGTGATCAAGAAGGGTTGAAGGAAGCAGATATCAAGCATCAAAGAACATGAAGCACATCACTATGAATGAGGGGGGAAACAGGGTGGGGACCCAAGGCCCACTCGTGGGCAATTTACAGAGGAGGCATGGGAAGGAGAAGGGCCAGTCAGGGTGCAGTCAAGTAGGGATGAAACAAATAACTTTCCTCTAGTTCTTGAAGGCTTCCTCCTCCCAACTATCATGATCCCAATTCTACCTTACAAACCCAGGTGGACTGGAAGAGGTACACTGGTACAGATGGGAAGTGGAAATTCAGGACATATGAACCCCTCAGGACCAGTAGTGAGAGTGGAGTTATCAGATGGGTGGAGGGAAGGTGGGGGAGAGAGGGGGAGCCAATCACAAGAACCTACACATAACCTCCTATCTGGAGGACTGTCATCAGAGGAGTGGGCAAAGGGAGACATCAGACAACACGAGATATGACAAAATAAAAATTTATAGAGTAATGAGGGGGCTGTAGGGAAGGGGGGAGTAGGGGAGAAGGGATGAGAAGCTGAAATCAAGGGCTCAAGTGGAAAAAGAGAGATTTGGAGAATGATGACAACAGAAGGCAGGCGAAGGGACTTGGTACAGTGTATGTATATATTATAATAAATGATGTATGAGCCCCCAATAAAATGAATTTTAAAAGCAAGTATGAAGGGGTGGGGTTTAACCTGTCAATCAGGTCTCAGCTTGATGACCTCATTTGGAGGTGCTAGGGAGATAAATAGCTCCCTGTTGGACATTAGTGACCAGCCTGATGGAGCTACGCCGATCCGGCCAGAGCCTGGAGCTGAAGCAGCCATGTGGAGACCCCTGCCAGTGCTGAGATGCTTCCACTGCCACTTAATCCACAAGACTTTCCACCCATTGGCCTGTGATCCTCCTGCATTCGGTGTCATTGCATGTGTTGCATGAGTCTGAAGAGGAATCTATATCTTGGTATCAGACAGATGGGCCAATATCAGACTTATGGACTTGATCTGGACTAGGTTGGAATGCTTTCTTAATGTACAATTGATCTTTGATATAAAATTCTCTCTTACACACATGAGTCTCCATAGATTTGTTTCTTTGATCTACCCAGACTAACAGAGAAGACTCAAGAGTAAAATTTCTGGTGAAGAATTTTGAAGGTGCCATGGTTTGCCAAAAGAACAAGCAAATCTATCTTGGAAGAAGTACAGCCAGAATGCTCTTCAAAAGTGAGGCTAGCACCAGGGGATGTACACTGGAGCTGGGAATGGGGAATTTAGGATAGATGATCCTTTCGGGACCAGTGGTGGCAATGGTGATACTGGGAGGGTGGAAGGAGGGTGGAATAGAAAAGGGGAATCAATTTCAGGGATCTACAGATAGCCTCCTCTCTGGGGTACAGACAACAGGGAAGTGAATGAAGGGATACATCAGACAGTTTACAAGATGAAAAAGTAATAACAATTTGTAAATTATTAAGGGTTCATGGGGGAGGGGAGTGGGGAGGGAGGGGAAACATGGGGAGCTGGTACTGGGGGCCTAAGTGGAGGGAGGATGTTTTGAGAGTGATCATGGCAACAAGTGTGCAAATGTGACCTGCATACAATTGGCATCTGTATTGCTCATGATCAGAGTTGCATGAGCCCCCAATAAAATGATTTATTTTTTAAACAAAAAGGAGTGGGAAAGAGGAGTGTATACCAAGGGCTCAAGTAGAAAATATTTAGAAATGAAGATGGGAACATGTGTACAAATATGCTTGATACAGATGATGTATAGAGTGTTATAAGAGCTGTAAGAGCCACCAGTAAAGTCACTGGGGGGAAAGTGAGGCTAGCAACACATCGTCTCATACACTCTAGACATGTTGTCAGGGAGATCGGCCCTTGGGAAGGACATCGCGCTTGGTGAAGTGGTGGGGCAGCAAAAGCAGGGCAGATTTCCACAAGACGTGTTGACCCGGGGTGCATGAATGAGCGGGACGCGACGACAATGGGGGGAGAAGCAGAGCCCGGCGAGGTTTCCTCTCATGCCGGGTCATTGAGTTCGAACCGAGGCAAAGCACCTAACAATAGCAAGACTCCTTCTCTGCTGGGCTCAAAGAATGCACAGGTGTGCGATTAGCCCGGGTACAAGAAAGAAAGAAAGATAGAGGAAGACCTTAGAATTCTGACACGATGCCTTAATTTCACATTTACTAAGGATTAAATTCCTAATTGGTGACTGTGCAAGGATGCCTCCCCGCTACCCCAAATCAGACTTATTTGTAAGTCACACACTTCTGCAAAGGCAGTTAACTGAGATACACTTTCTGATAGCCTTATGTCTAATTTGATCCAGAAATGACAGTTTTAGAAATTTGCCATGGGGAAGTAAGCAGAGAAATCCCCTGTGATCTAACTATAAAATTGTTCATGCAGGGTCATTTCTAGTTTAAAAATATTGGTGGGTTGGAGGAAGACAACTTAAATGTATAACAGTAATTGAGTACTTAAATAAATAGTGGTGCATTTGAATAGACAGGAAAAATCATGCAAGTACTAAAATATTGTGTAAAAAGATAGTGCTATTGGGATGGTAGATAAAAAAGGGAGACTGATAGATATGTTCACAATATCCAACTAGTCTTAAATTCTAAGGGATGTGAAGAAAACTCTAGATCAGATTTAGACAGGGTCAGGGAAGCTACTTATGCTACTATGACATCATCTTTTGCTTAAACCCCCACGGTCAGCATTTTTAAGAGCTTTAAAAAACTACTAGTTGTAATTTGAGACTCACTAGGTTGTAAAATGTTTGAACTACAGTCACCAATTGAAAGAAGGCAATGTAAGAAGGAATGGAGACATAGTAAAGGTGAGGAATGAAAAGGACTGAAAAAGAGGGGACTGGTCAGAAGGGTGTAGCTCACATGAGACTCCGGATCAAGATAAGAGAGGCTTGGGGTGGAGCTGACAAAGAATAAGAAATGTCTGATAAACTCTGACCTAGGCAGTTTCAGGAGGAGGCATCTGAGAAGTAATAGAGGCAGGTGGTGATGTAGAACTAAAAATAGGGTTCAAGAGTTCAAGATAATAAAATAAATCTAAGACCTAAGAAGAGAGGTGAAATTTATATTATGACCAGTAAGGAGAGTACTGAGGCAAACTTTTTTTTTTTTTTTTTTTTTAGGCATCACTGCCCTGATGGTGGGAGTAGGAGGCCAGCCTTTGCTCCTGTGAGCGGGAATTGAACCTCCATCCCAGTAGGCTGCAGTCCCACGCACAACCACTATGCCACCGGGGCTCAGCCTGAGGAAAACTATTTTTGAAAATTTGGTTGACTTAAAGTTTTGTTTTTGTCTGACAGGAATTCTAAATGTCATAGCATAGGAATACAACTATAGCAATTTTATATCTACATGGCAATTTAATAAAAATGTATGATCTTAATCATTGTATGCGATCTGATACTTTGGGAAAAGTGTCTAGGAAATGCTGGAATGCCAAATGAATGTTTCAACAAATGGTTGCAACACTTGAAGTTCTCACTCACCTATGATGAGAAATCTGGAAGACAGCTAACTACCTGGACAACCAACTGGGCTTCAGTATTTTCAGTCACTTCATCTGCAATGAAGAAGAAAGATCATAGGAAAAATGATGACTTTGGTTAATGTGTTCAAATATCATGGACTAACAAAAGAATGAACAAATCTACCTTGGACAAAGTCCAGCCAGAATGCTCCTTGGAAGTGAGTATGGCAAGACTCCATCTGACATACTTTGGACATGTTCTAAGAGAAACAAGTCCCTAGATGAGGACATCATGGTCATTAAAGTAGCTGGTCTGCAAAAAGAGGAACCTTCCCTAAAATAGATTGGTACAGTGACTGCAACCATGGGCTCAACCATGGCAACAACTCTGAGGATTGCCTCAGACTTGGCATTTTCCATTCAGTTGTACAGAGCTAATGAGAAGGAAAAGACTTGATCGCCCTTAATAACAACACATCACAGTGAATATAATGTCATACCTGGAATCAAGAGAAAGAAAGCTTTCCTCCCAATCATATCCATTTATCCAATTCAATGTCACGAAAAAATATATGGGCAATGAATCCAGACAGAGGCAGGTTTGATCCTAATATTACCATTTACTACTCCCTGCCAAGTCTTCCTGAAATTCAATTTATTCAGCTACTAAATGGAGATAACAGTTATTATCTGCCAAAAATCATCTCTGACTCATAGTGACCCCACAGATAATTGAACAAAATGTTGCTCAATCCTGTGTTTTTTTCATGACTGCTGGTACGCTCAAGTTCAGTGTGGCAACCACTAGGCATTCTGAGTGCCTAGGGGGAATTAATTCATTGACAAATCCACAGAAGTAGGTCACCATGCCTTTGTCTTCATCTAGAAGCATTTCCAAAATCAGTTCTAAAGGAGTGACCCTGCTGTAGTTTTACTACTCCTGGCACAACTTCCCACATCACAACACACAGACCACCACATACTACAAACTGATAGATGCGTGGTGGGAGATCATAGGAGCCTGCCACATGAGATGGTAGTAAGAACAAAGTGAGTTAGCATATCCAAAATGTGTGGAACAAAATAGATATTTTCTTTACTTCTGCAAGACTGGGTAAAGGAAATCAAGTCTAGAGAAGAGAGGGAATAGAGTTATAAATATATTCTCTCTCTCTCTCTCTCTCTCTCTCTCTCTCTCTCTCTCTCTCTCTCTCTTTCTCATTAAATTTTGTGGTCGCCATGCTTTTGCTGCAGATGTACTTGAGGGCCACATTTTTGCTCCCACTCAGAGTCTCACTATCATGCTTCAAGTTCAGTCTTTCAGGATAATCTATTGAAATGCTTCAGAGAATATGCCAGACACAGGTAGTGGGTCATTAGTAATATAGGGTCCTCACAAAGCAGGAAATCAACACTGTTCGGGGAGCTAAAATGATTTCATAATTACTTCAGATTCTCCTAAACCTGCTAAACAGAACATATTCAGGACCTTCAAGAAATGTTTCTAACTGAATTTCCATCACATTCCATTTGTATGTGTGTCATTTAGATTTTATTTTTATTAGTTGGGATCTATTACAAATATCATATAATTCCATATTTCAATCACATCAAGTACAATTGTACAATTACCACCACAATTAGTTTCCAAGCAATCTCTTTCTGCATGGACTCCTTGACATCTTCTACCATTTATCCAACTGCCACACAGTGTGCCCTTTCTCTTAAACCCCATATTCTACTTGCTGCCCTAGGTTTCATATACCAAAAGACAGAGAAGCATAAAACAGCTTCAGGAGGGTGGCCTCCATTGACATAGCACCACTGAGATACACTCCAATAGGAACAAACAAACAAAAACACAAACCAAAAATGCAGAGAAACTTGGAAACCAGATCAGATCCAGCCTGCATCACAGGAGGATCAATCTACTGATCAGTCACAACTTTCCAGGTCAGATGTATGCCTTTGGATCGACTACACTTCCCATTCCTAAGCACACTGTGCAGTGACCACTCTCCTCCCATCCCACAATTTTAGGTAGGAGAGGCTTATTTCCTATGTATTTCCAGCAATGAAAACCTTTTTCATCAGATACTTGAAAGGAATTTCTTAACACAAATGTTAACTGAGACTCTGTTATGGTCCAAAGTTCCACTTCTTTTTTTTTAATGAACTATTTTATTGATTCATACAATCACAATCCATACAAACATAAATTGTATGCAGGTCACATTTACACACTTATTGCCATCATCACTCTCAAAACATCCTCCCTCCCTCCAGGTCCCCAGTATCAGCTCCCTATATTTCCCTGCCTCCCCTCCTTCCCCTTGAACCCTTAGTAATCTATAAATTGTTATTTTTTTCATACTGTCCAATATATCCCAACACTCACTTCCCTGTTGTCCGTGTCCCAGAGAGGGGGCTACGTGTAGATCCCTGAAGTTGGTTCTCCCTTTCTATTCCTCCATCCCTCCACCCTCCTGGTATTACCACTTCTATTACTAGTCTTGATGGATCATCTATCCTAAATTTCCCATGTTTCCAATTTCACTGTACATCTCCTGGTCTAGCTGGGTTTATGTGGTAGAATTGGGGTCATGATAGTGGGTGGGAGGCAGCATTTGGGAACTAGAGGAAGGTTGCATATTTCATTGCTACTACCCTGTATCTTAACTAGCTCCTCTCCTCCTTGCAAGCTCCACTTCTTATACGCTCACAGTAAGTAGTAAAGAAATAATCACCCTGATGAGAAGATGCACTTTTTCTATACTATGTGCCATGTGTCAGTTACTGTCACCTGGGCTCCAGCTCAGGGCGACCGCATGTGCAACAAAATAAAATATTGCCTGTTCCTTCACGTTCTTCATAACTGTAGGTGTGTTCGAATCCTATGCCCTAGCCACCTGTGTTTTTGAGTGTTTTCCAACCGAGGGTCTTATCGTTCAGCATTCATATATTGGGCAATATTTTGCCATGATGGAGAATTCGTCTTCTGATTTGGGAAAATAGGCCTTCTTCCTAGTGTGACTTAATGTGGAAGCTCTGGTACAACTTGCCTTCCAGGAGAGACCCTGCTGGAATTTGAAGTACCAGTGGCATTGCTTCCAGCATCAAAGCAACATGCCAACTACCACAGTATGAGCAACTGACCGCACAGACACGAAGGTCCAGGTACATGTCTACACTGATCACAGTTTTATTCTCAGTTCTGATCTTTGATAGTTGCTCATAGGTATTTTAAAATAAAATACACACAATAATATAAATGCAAAAGATATTCAGAGGAAAAAGCATCCACAAACAGTAGAGTTATAAGGATAGTTTATGGAGAAAATCACCTTGCTTCGAAATCAGCTTGTTTGGCCTCAGAATTCTTTTTGCATTGGACATGACCAGTGGAAAAGACGAGTGAAGCAGTGTGTTAGTCCGGGTAGACTACAGGAACAAATTCAAGAACACGCATATGGAGATAAGGAATGGGTTTATATTCAAGAGGAACAGGACATTAAGAAAACACCCCAGCCCAGTCCAGCTCAAAGTCACACAGCTGATATTAGCCCATATGCCCAAAATCAGTCCATAAAGTCTCCTTCTGACTCATGAAGTCACAGGTCAGTGGGTACAGAGTCCTGGCACTGACAGGGCTCTTCCTATGGCTCCTCACTTCCAGGGCTCAGGGTCCATCAACAGCATCCCGTGGTGGCAGAAGCAACTCATCGCTGGCAGAGGCCTCCATGTGGCTGCCCCAGCCTCAAAGGTCCGGCTCCATCAGGGCAAAGCTGTGTGGTCTCTCCACCGCCTACTCCAGCCTCCCAGACGCCGCCATTCTGTGTTGCCTGTGGTTAATCATCTCTGAAACTAACTCCCAACAACTGGGGAAGATAGCTTCTCATCTTCACGAGGGAAATACCGCGAGATTTCCCAGGAGTCTCAGGTGAAAGCCATGGCCACATAGAGGTCTCATTGGCTATTCAATGGCTATCTCCAGATTAACAGGCTAGACTCCACCCCTACATTTCAATCATAAAATTAACAATAAGCACATGACTGCCACAGGCAGAAATGGACACGTCCAAAATTCTTCAAACCCACATTTATCCTTTTTTGTTACCTTTAAGTCAACTCTGACTTTTGGCGATTGTATGAATAGAACTGAGTCACGTAGGGTTTTCAAAATAAAATGCCAGGTCTTTATTCTGAATGATCTATTCACTCCACCATTTTTTTTTCTTCATTGTCCATCACCTCTAATATTTACCCTGCCTTTCCTTACAAAACCTGGAGTATGTGAGCCACCTGGATTTCCCTGCCCTTATAAACGCACGTCGCCCCTCTGCCCCACCTTCTAAAATTCGCGTGGCCATACTTTCAAACCCAATGAAGTTCAAACCTCCATCAGTTCAGCATCTGCCAGCCAACTGAACATGGCCAGAGAAAAACATTGAAGCAACAGGTCTTAATTTAAATTTAGATTTCATTTAAAATTTACAAACAAAATCCTCAAGTGGCTTTTGTTTCCTTTTAAAAATCATTTTCTTGGGGGCTCATGCAACTCTTATCATAATCCACACCACTGTCCATTGTGTCAAGCACATTCATTTGTTGCCATCATCATTTTCAAAACATGTTCTTCCTACTTGAGCCCTTGGTATCAGCCCTTGGTATTTTTCCCCTCCCTCTCCAACCCTCAATACCCCCTTGATATTTTATATCTTTTTTTCATGTCTTACACTGATGAGTGTCTCCCTTCACCCATTTTTCCGTTGTCCGCCCTCCCTGGGAGGGGGTTGTATGGAGATCATTGTGATCGGTTTCCCCTTGGTCCCCCACTTTCCTGTTACGCTGCTCTGAATATCCGTCTGAGGTGCTTATCTGTCCTGGATTCCCTATGTTACAAGCTCTAATGTGTATCCATGTGCATGCTCTAGCCTAGTCGGCTTTGTAAGGTCGGAGGAAAGTCGTGTGTTTCATCGTTGCTATACTGCACCCTGATTGGCTTGTCTCTTTCTTGTAACCCTTCTGTAAGCAGATGTTGGATCTGAGTCCACTCTGCACTTCCCCTTATTCACAATGACATGGCTTTTTGTTCTGGGTCTCCAATGTCTGATACCTGATCCATAGACACCTCATGGTCACACAGACTGGTGTGCTTCTTCCATGTGAATCTTGTTGCGCCTCGGCTAGATGACCAATTGTTTATCTTCAAGCCTTTAAGACCCCAGATGCTATGGATTTTTTTCCAGATGCTATATATTTTGATAGCTGGACATCATCAGCTTTCTTCACCACATTTGCTTATGCACCCATTTTTATTTCAGTGATCATGTCAGGAAGGTGAGCATCAAGGAATGCCAGGTTATTAGAACAAAGTGTTCTTGTGTTGAAGGAGTATTTGAGTAGAGGTCCAATGTCCATCTGCTACCTTAATACTATAAATATAAATAAATACTATAAACCTATAAATATATGTACACGGATCTATTTTTCTATATATGTATATAAATATATTTACATATGTACATATGCACATATCTTTATTTAGACCATGCCCTTTGCCTCCAAGTTCTTTCTTCTATTTCCTTTCACTTTTCTCTTATCCCACTCTCATGTTCGGCCTTCATTTGGGTTTCAGTAATTCCTCTCAGTTTCATTGCTCAAGGGGCTTTTCTAAACATCTCTCTGACACTAGATGCCCTGACAACTCAGTTTCTCAACCTCAAGCCAACTATGTCATACCCCTTCCTTTCTCACTAAAATTCAAAATCACCCCTTCCCACTCTCCCACAATTTTATTCTACCAACCTGTCTGTTTCCTATGTACTGCCTCCAAAACACAATCATTTATTTTTTCTTTTTTTCATTCTAAATTTGGAACACATCCTATCTTAATTAATGCCACTTAACAAAAAGAGAACCACATAGTTAGCTAATTTTTAGGAAGGAAATCATCCTCACAATGTAAAAAGCATCAGGGATCACAGGGGAAAATCTTTTGAATACAATCTCAATGTTTATAGAATTTCAGTCTTACAGAAATATAATTTTATAAATAAGATCATTTTATTACATGATGCTTATAATGTGGTGTTATATAATATATATACATACAACTATGATGAATAAATTTCATTTTAAAACTACTCGAGCATATTCCTTTATACATTGGGCTGCTAAACTCAAGGTCAGCTGTTCAAAACCACCAAGCTCACTGAGGGAAACAAATGAGGTTTTCTACTCCTGTAAAGAATTGCCATCACTACCTCACTATATGAGTAGATAGCAGTGAGTGATTTTATCACCTTCCGTTTCTACTGATACATCAATGATTCCTGCTTTTCTGAACTACTTCCATCTATATACAAAAATGCTACAATATCTCCCATGTCTTGAAGATTCACCTTTGATTCTCTAGTTTCTGCCAACTTTTTTCTCTGTGTACAGCCAAACTTAGAAGAATTGTCTATACTTTCTCTCTTTATTTCCTTCCCTCTTACCCTCTCTTTCAGCCATTTCCTGCAGAATTTCATCCCCACCATTCAACTGTAGCTGCTCATAGTAAGGTCATCATGGTAAAAGTCACAGTTGGTGTTCTGCCTTCATCTTACTAGCTCTATGAATAGGCTCTTGATCAGTTCTTTCTTAAAGCATTACGGTTTTCAGGGCACCATGTGCTGCTGGTTTTCGTGGCTGTGCCTCCTAGTCCTATCATGCTAGAAGACTAGTAAACAAGAAAAATGGCCTACCCACAGGCCTTGCAGGTCCTGGAACCATGGTGATTCCTACCTCTTCCTTCAGGGTTCTTCACCCAGGGCTTTGCATGAGCGCCTTCCTAATTCAAGTCTCTGCTCAGCTGTGGCCCCCTCAGGGCAATCTTACATTCCCAGGCAATGTCCAGTGCCTTATCCTGCCTTCTTCTCCTCTCAGCATTCATCCCCAGGTGAATTATTTAGTCATTTATTTACTTATTGATTATCTGTCTTCCTTTGTGAAATATCAATCTAATAAAGGAAGGGAATCTTGCCTAATTTCTTTACCAACCTCAAAATGAAGCATTTTCTAAAAAATATAACCAGGGAAAGGAAGAAGAGAAAGAAAAAATGGAAGGAGGAAAGGGAAAAAGGAGGAGGAAAAGAGAGGGAGGAAGGATAAACAAGCATGGCTTTTAGTATTAGATCATTGCCGTGAATTCGTCAAACTAAAATCTCCAGAGGAATAGAAACATCTTCATTTATCAACTTTACAAAACAGCTGCTAGGAACCTAAAAACAATAGGATGCAGAACTCAAGTTTTAGCTATCTTGAAATTAAGTTGTATGGTTGTTGTATCTGGATTCTCATATCATGAGTGCACTCTTCTTGGAATGAATTTCAGCTATTTGCTGTTAAAACTACTGGTCTTGGGCTGAGCCCCGGTGGCATAGTGGTTGTGCACGGGACTGCGGCCCACCGGGATGGAGGTTCAATTCCAGCAGTGGGGCTGGGCCTCCTACTCCCACCACCAGAGAGCAGTGATGCCCCCCCCCCCAAAAAAAAAGAACACAGAAAAAAAAAAACTACTGGTCTTAAAGAGGAAATATACGAATGGTATTCTCTTGACCACTCTAGAGCATTTGACAAGATGAACAGCTGGAAGTCAAGAGGCTCAGTGCATTATTAACTGTAGAATAAATCCATGTGCTCTCAACTCAAAAACTCAATGTCACTGAATCAATAGAGACCCCCTGTGGGTTCCCAAAACTGTAACTGTTCACCAGAGCAGAAAGCCCAGTTTTCCTCCTGCAGGCCTTTTGGTGCTGGTGGATTTGAACTCCTGGCCATGCAGATCACAGTCCAAAGTGTAACCAGTGCACCAGGAGGAACTCCACAAAAGAGGGAGATTCATGTGCAGATCATCTAAATTCCCTATTTTTATGAGTCTTCATGTTCAAAAATTAGGGAACTATTTTGATAAAAGAAGGGATCATCAGGTATGATGCAGTGTGTCCATTTGGACAGCTTTTCCTGTGTCGTCTTTAAACTAAGAACATTCAATCACATCCTCTTGTCTACCAGAAAAGGATCCTTTTGTAAGCCTGACATTCAGGTTCTCCATCAACCAGGCTGCAAACTTAACTGCTCCTTCCCTACAAAATTGCTCCTTCCATGCTCTTTGCTTCCACCCTCAAGGGCCACGGCCGAAAATACATTGGTTCCTTGCATTAAAATTACTGATCTAGCCTCTCCTGCCTCCTCCCTCATTTTTAGGCCCTCCTAAACATTACCCCTATGCGGTCTTTTTTTAACCCATAAATTTCTATAAAATTATTTTCATCATCATGGTTTTTTAAAGCTGTTACTATTCCAGAGTCCTCACTTACTTCCCTCTACTCAAGTCAAGATTGACATTATTTTAGTCTGGCTATGATACATGTGTTAGTCTGGGTAAACTACAGAAACAAATCCACAGAAGCTCAACTATGTATAAGAGAGAGTTTCATATATAGGGTAAGTGTACATTCAGAAAGCATCCAGTCCAAGCCCATAAGTCCAACTTAGCCCAGATGTCCGACCCTGATGTACAAGTCCCCCTCAAACTCACAAAATACACACAGCGGCAATGCAGGCATCTCAGTGCTGGCAGGGGTCTCCACACGGCTGCTTCAGCATCCAGGGCTGCATCACAGTAGGTCCATGTGGCTTCCTCAGGGATGTCTCGCAGGAAGTGAACCTTGCAGTTGAAGAAGGGAAGTGTCTAAGGCAGCTGCACTCTGGACAGACCATCAGAAAGCAAGAAAACTGAGAACTAGGAAGGCAAGGCTTACTGGGCCACTTATCTCCCTGCCCTTCAATTAACCCCACATGTGTTTATCGGCCAGGTTGGCACAATAAACCTTAACCATCTCAATGTTCCTTACCTCCCGCAATGCCCATCGTGCACATCGACCATTTGAACAAACAGTTGCAGCCAGCTTTGCATTACAGCTGATACTGCTCACACTGCTGTGGACCTTCCGATTTTCTGTGTTAGAATGGAACACATCACCGAACTCTTTAGATATTCTCCCAAAACATAAAAATAGCAAATGTTACACACATATTTTTATCTGACGTGCAGATTTTTCAGACTAGAAGAGGGAAGGCCTCATTTCTATGATCACCATAGTACTTACCATGGTCAAAATGTTCACTTAGAGTCTAACGGGTCCTCAAATTATGGTCCACGGGCCACATGCAGCCCACCAAGGACATTTATCCAACCCACCGGTGTTTTTGCCGCTACTGCCTATCCGACTTAGCAGCCAACTCATCCCAGGCCCACAATGAATTTGTTCATAGTTTTTGTTTTTATTTTAAACTATAGTCCGGCCCTCCAAAGGTCTGAGGGACAGTGAACTGGCTCCCTGTTTAAAAAGTTTGAGGATCCCTGATAGACCTAGTATAACCAGATAATCATGAAGCAGAAGAGATTCCCTTGACCTGCATGTCCTATATCTATTTATCTATAACCATATGACATTGAAATTTAGAAATGGACCTGGGTGAGAACGTATTTGCACATCATGTATGTGAATTTGTAATACCTACCTAACTGCCTCCACCTGCTTGTGTCTTTAGAAAACTTGGGTTAAGTGACTCAGGTGTGAGCTGTAAAGTACGCAGAAATGGCCAGCATGGCCTGGGCAGTCAGAAAAGCGTAAGAGACATCAAGACTAAGCTTTGAAGAATGAATAGGAATCTTTCAGGGAGAGAACTGAAAGCAAAAGAATTTCAATATAGATAAAAGACAGCAACTGTAAGCAAGCAGCACTGGTGGCATTGTGGGTTAGACACTGCGCTACTGGTTGCAGGTTGATGGTTCAAACCCACATGTTACACCACTGGAAAAAGAGGAGACTGTCTTCTCCTAGAAAGTTGGTCGGTCTCATGGGGTTGCTATGGAGAGACTGAATCCAAAGGCAGTGGGTATGAGCATAACATGAGGGAAAATCTTAACAAACAAAATCTTGATGATCTACTTCCAAAATATCAGTCATTGAAAACCCATCACATGTGTGTTGATGAGGTGTCAAAGGGATCAGGTATCAAGCATCAAAGAACTAAAAATTTTCTCACTATAAATGAGGAGGAGTACAGATTGGGGACCCAAAGCCCATCTGTAGGTGAAGCGACATCCCCTTACAGTGGGGTCACAGGGAGGAGATGAGCAAGTCAAGGTACAGTGTAGCAACAGTTAAACATGCAACTTTCCTCTAGTTTTTAAATGCTTCCTCTTCACTTCCACTATCAAGATCCCAATTCTTCCTTACAAATCCAGATAGACCAGAGAATATACACTGGTATGGACAGGAGAGCCAGAAACATGGGAAATTCAGGATAGATGATCCCTTCAGGAACAGTGGTGAGAGGTCAGTGGTGAGAGTGGAGGGAAGATGGAGGGAAGATGGAGTAGAAAGGGGAACCGTCCCTGGGGTATGGACAACAGGGAAGGGGTGAAGGGACACATCAGACAGGGGACGATATGACAAAATAATGACAATTTGTTAATTATTAAGGGTTCATAGGGGAGGGGTTGTGGGGAGGGAGGGGAAATATGGGGATCTGATACCGGGGACCTAAGTAGAAGGAGGATGTTTTGAGAATGATGATGGCAACAAATGTACAAATGTTGTCAGCATACAATTGATGTATTTGCATACGTCAATTGTTCACGATAAGAGTTGTATGAGCCCTCAATGAAATGATTTTTAAAAAATAGAAATGACAAAAAGTAAAAAGAAAACCATGTAGAGCACTCTTCTAAGGTGTCACACATGAGATCTCCAGGCGTTGTAGTCAGCTAAATGGCGATGGATTTCTGTAGCCTGAAGACAGATCAGAGGGGTAAGTCGCCCAGTACGTGAGACACAAGATCCACAACTACAGCAAGCAAAAAAGCAGAGTACTATCGAGGGGGAGAATAGGGGTGGCAGGTGAATTTTGTGTGGTATTGAACTTGAAGTTGACTCTGCATGGCATTGAAGAACCCACAAACATTGTAAAGATTTCAACTGCAACTTACTTTACAGAAGTAGAGAATGATTCAAAAGGGGCAAGACTAATAGATGGGAGATAGGTGAGAAGATAAACAAAAAGTATCCATGGGGTGGGAGTAGAAAGTTAGACGTGAGAAACACTACGAAGAGCAATCTACATGTGAATGCTATGAATGATCTTCCAGTGACATCTTCTGTGATTCACGAAGTGTGGAGGCTGAGGTTGGAGCATGATTCAAGGCTGACGTTGATGTTTCTATCGAGAGACTGAATAGGTGGTGACAATATTATTTAGGATGGAAGAAGAAGGCAGAAGGAAGACAAATATTCAGAGGAAGAACACAATGAAGTTATTTTATGGTTCGTGAAGTTGAAAATGGGCATGAGACATCAAGAGAACAAACAGGAAGAAGGCATAGTCATGGAAACTGATGAACTTACTCAAGGAAGACGTGCAGATCAACAGATGATGAGATAAACAAAATGTGGTACATACATACAATGGAATATTATTCAGCCATAAGGAGAAATGAAGCTCTAATGCATGCTGTGACTTGGAGGAAACTTGAAAGGCTTATTTTGAGTGAAGTAAATAAGACACAAAAGGACACACACAGTATGATCTCACTCTTATGGAATGCTAAGGGTGGGTGGTAGCAAGAAAAACTGTGAGAGTTGATGCTTAGAGAGTCCTGACTTTCTGTTTGGTATGATGTAAGACTTTCAGGAATGGATAATGCTGATGGTAGTCATGACCACTGAACTGTACAGATATGCTTGATACAATTGATGTATGGATTGGTAAAAGAGCTGTATGATCCCCCAATAAAATGATTTTTCAATTTTAAAAGAAGCATACAATTGATGTATGTATGGATCATGATGGAAGTTATATAAGCCCCCAATGATCTATAAAAGGGGGACGAAGAGAAGCTTATATCAAGGCCACTGTAAGAGCCTCCAATAAAATCATTGGGGGAAAAAAGCATAATGGAATTTTCCCACAAATTTTAATCTCTTCTTATATTATAATCTCATTTTATTTAAAATACCTTATACATGTAAATATGAATATGTATACATATACATGTGAATAGAAGAAAATCTTCAAAAAGATACATTGATCATTTATATTCTCTAGAAATCCCTAAACCTCAATTAAAGCACCCCTCTAATAACCACTTTTCTATTAAATTTGACATCCCACCTTTTTAAAAAAAATCATTTTATTGGGAGCTTATAGAACTCTCATCACAATCCATGCACACATCCATGGTATGTCCAGCGTATTTGTATGAGCCCCCAATAAAATGATTTAAAAAAGAAAGAAGTCAAGGGAAAAAATGAGGAAGGAGCTGTCAGTCCTTCAAACAAATGGGTTTCCAAGAATGGAATCACAGATCTGACAAATGTACTAAGGATGATGAGGTCGTTTTGTTTTTAAAAAATTAAATGCATATCTTTGACCAAAAACAATCTGGATTTTGCTCTATTTTGTTTTATTTTGACTACTGCTCGGTCAGTAGGAGAAATGAAGTACTAATGTATGCTGTCTGTGGTGCTGCCAGGCAAGGCCTAGGGTGCTGACTACAAGCTCAGCCTTTCAAAACCCACACCAGTCCTCAGGAGAAAGAGGAGGCTGTCTCCTCCCACGGAACCTCAGAAACCCTCTATGAGTCCCCTGTGTTTAAGAATAAATTTGATGCCAGTGGGTCAGGGTATATATAGTATGAGTGGAACTTGGCGACAGGAAAGGGAACATCTGTAAAAATCACAAAAAAAGGAAAATATTCTAAATTTCCACTTATCTAAAGAAATAAAATGCAAATGTATAAACACCAAAGTTTATTACTGATGCCTAAGGGCAAAGGCGGGGCTTAGGGTGATGGGAAAATCATATCAGTAAGGATAAGGTTGCAAAATCACTTGTAGTTGTTGCCAATAAGTGATGCACCTGCAAAAAGCTTTATTGGCAGAAGGTAGAGGATGGATCTATTTTAAACCATTTCAAAGGAAAGGGGTAGTAGCTGAGGCTGCTTACGCACAGCCCAGTACCTCTTGGGACTTCATTCCTTGGCTTGGCTCTTTAGGGTGATAGTTTTATGAGACATTCCGTTAATTGGCCTACTAATGTCTTCAGGGCTTCTGTTCTACTCCTAGTTCAATGAGTAGTACCTGTGGTCTTAAAAGGATTCCAGCCGCTGTCCAAGACACCATAGTTGGTGTGTATTTACCTGGAGCAACAGAGGAGAAAGGAGCAGGAGGTATAGAAGAAAAAATGGAATGTGCAGCTAATTGGCTCCACAAACAGCAGATTCCTTTACTGTGAGACCAAAAACAAAAAAAACAAAAAAACTGGATACCACTTGGCTAGCATTCTTGAGCATTTTAATCAAACATTCTAAGGAAGAATCCTGATTAATAAATGCAGAACAGACTTTCAAGTTCTCGTGGACTCCTGCCTTTCTGGAATCCTGGAGGATAAGTGAATTCCAGTCAAACTAGTGCTCTGAGATCATCTGCACTCCTTAGACAAAAGTATCCTCTGAAAACCATTGGGAACCTGATGGTGGTGGGTGGAACTCTGGTGAACTGATAGCCCATCAGTTGACCTCCATTTTAACCCAACCTAAATTTGCTTTCAGTTTAAATATTTCTCATTGATTCCATGACAGAGATTTCTCTTGACTTATTCTAATATTGCTGGTGGCCTTTTCTTTCTTCATCTTTATTTTATTTCTGTTTAGTTTCTGTTTTTATGGTTTCTGTGATTTTTCCCAGTTTATGAAACATAGAAGGAGTGGATGGATAGAAACAATAACTGATGCAATGGCTTATCAGGGAGGGGGAGAAATTGGGGAACAAAAAAATGAATGCAAGAGGGAGAGGGTGCACCCAAACAGATTGTGATGATTTGCATACAATTCTTTTTTAAAGTGACTTAACTATGGATATGTGAATTTTATATCAATAAAACTATTGGGATAAAAAATACAGATATCCTCTGAAGTCTTCTTAAAAGCAAACAATAGTTTAACTTATCTCATTAAAAGGGTTGCCTTCACCATTGTGCTTTTTAAAAAATCTACCTAGCTAAGATTAAACTGAGAAAAGCACTGGGAGAGATTTGAAGCAGTGAGTTTATGTAAATTAAGAAGGAACAACTCATGAAACGGGGGCAAAAATGGTTCCACGACAGAAGCTGTAACCAGTGTCACTAACTTGCATATGTAGAAACTGTTAGAGTGGTTTCTGTTTTATTGTGTGTGTTTTTGCCACAGCAATAACAAAATTAATAAAACAGGTGAGAATAAGAAGGAATGAATGAACAAGTAAGGCCATTGGTGAGGCAGGTTTGAAGTGGCCTGGGATGGAAGGGCAATGTTCATGATCTCTACTCCTCTCTAAGGAGGACAATAGACTCTCTTCACAAAGATGTCAGGGTGGTGAGAGGAGAATACGCTGGGAGGAACCTGAGATGTGTTGGAATAGCAGCCAAGGAATACGGGTGTGAACGCCAACCAAAAGAGGAGAAGGAAGAGGTGTCTGCACCAGGAAAGGAAAGTACTACTGAGCTTGTGCTTTGTCCAGGGCAGCATTCGTAATGGTTTGCAAGAGTTGCTGCACCCAGGAAAGATCGGAAGCCTCGTTGAGGTTGGAAAAGTTGCTCAACCTCTTGGTGTTGTATTGCTTCAGCACTGGTAACCTTTGAGCAACTTGGGAAAGGACCATACGATGGTGTCGATGACTGACGGTGGCCAGGACTATCTGCTATCTCACTGTACTCCCTTGTTTGCTGCAGCAGACCTGCACAGCAATGACAGAGTACAGTCCTGGCTTGCTCTGGGTGGGAGGGTATCTAACTCTTTCACACCTTCCTGCTGCAGCTCCTCACTCATCCTCCTCCCACTGGCAGCTCCACCCAGTTCCCAGAAATTTGAGGACGTGATTATCAAGGCAAAAAGCTGATAGTGTTCCACTGGTTATCAGGAAAAAGAGGGTGATCCAGAAGCCCTTTTTTTTCTTCAATAAGGAATATGATTACTGACATTTGTTCCTCAGAGACCAATGGTCAGCTGCTGTTGTAGCTACTCTGTGTGTATTAGCTCACATCTCACATAGTACCATGCGCTAAGTCAGCATAACTCCCCAGAGATAGAATTCACCTTGTTCATTCTGTAGTAGTAGCCTCACCTCTTCTTGCGCAGGCATCCTGACTTTGATTCCTCGTCAATGCACCTCATGCACATCCACCTTCCAGCCGTCAGTGAAGGCTTGCATGGAGCCATGATGCTGAAAAGGTTTCAGCAGAACTTCCAGATTAATACAGACTAGGAAGTAAGACCTCATGAGACAGCCAAACATCAGCGAATGAAAATCCTATGATGCACACCAGCCTGGTCCATACAGGCAGGCTTATACCCCAACATGCATGGGGTTCCCAAGAACTGGTAGCTAATAGCAACATTCTCATACTTATTTTGCCATGGAGGAGACTGAGGCAGGGTGAAGAACCTGACCTGAGATTGTACAGCATAGATTGTGAGCAGCATAATTCACATCCTGCCAGCCTGACTTCCAACTCTGCCTTTCACTAATGTACTGTACAGTCCCTGGACTACACAAACAGTGAAGCTGCATAGCTACTAAATGAAAGACTGATGATGCAAAGCCAGAGGTGTCTCAGAAGAAAGGCCTGGTGATCTGTTTCCTAACAGTCATACTCACAAAAACTCTAAGGAGTGGTTCGGCCCTGCACCCATGGGGGTCCATAAACTGAAATTATCTGGAAAGTAACTGGTTATATTGCCCTGGTGGTGTTGGGCTGCCAACTAGAAGGCCAGCAGTTGAAAGCCACCACCCGCTCCTATGGAGAAAGATGAGGTGCTCTGCTTTCATAGAGAAACCCTATGAGTCACGTCCTCTATGAATCAGAACCGATTCCATCATTGTGGGTTGAGTTTGGTTTTGCTACATGTAGGGAAATTTTAATCATAGTTTGAGAACAGGCCTTCAAAATCACCTACCCAAACAAGCAAGAAGACTTTCACAGCCTTGATAGGCAACCTGTTCCCTGACTACAG
>PVJH01016541.1:35666-50392 GCA_004026705.1 Nesogale talazaci
CTTCCTGTTGTCCTTTGGACTAAGAGATTGACTGACCGTGCCTTTGGAGCTCAGCCTTTGTCAGCTGAGTCCCTTTAAAATCTCTGTGGGTCTATTCCCTTTCTCTCTTCTGCCAGATGGGCTGTTCTCAGCTCTCAGGGAAGGGGCACTTGGTCAGGAAAACTGTGGCAGAGTATCTAGGAGGATAGGTCCAGACTGCAAGCTAAATAGGCAGCCACTTTGGCCAGGGTCCGGCTACCCAGGACAGTCGTCCAGTCGCAGCAGCCATCCCCACAGAAGCGCTTGGAGAGGTTACCCAATCAGCATGTCGCTGCTCCAGACTCACTCGTGGAGGTGTGTGTGTGTGTGTGTGTGTGTGTGTGTGTGTGTGAGAGAGAGAGAGAGAGAGAGAGAGAGAGAGAACAAGCAGAGAGAGGATTTAAAACTCAGGAAACTATAAATAAAAAGGAAAACGGAGCCAAATCTTTTCACACATATGGAATACGTTATTACAACAAGCAGCTAAAGCAATGGGCACAAATGAGTTCAACAGATACCATTTGTTTGCTAAGAGAGGAAAGGACCAAAAGGAAATGGTCAGGAATAAATAGGAGTATTTCCCCTTCTTCTGATAGTTCTTTTTAGTGCAGCAAACCTTTGTTGAACACCTACTAAGGTGAGGCATTATGCTAATTTCTAAGGACAGAAAGATGGCAGAATGTGGTCCCTGCTCTTAAACTTCTCAGAAATTAGTGTTTTATGATTGTGATGATGTATACATAACTCTTTACAAAATGATTTAATTGTGGAAGTGTATGATACTTAAATACTGTATCAAGAAAACTACTTTAAAAAAAAAAAGAAACCAAACTTGACTAATGTTTTCCATAGGTGACAGAGGAAGAGCTTTTGCTTAGGGGAATTTGAGTTTATATTAATGGTGGTAGAATAATTTGTAAAGGGATATCAATAACAGTTGTACAACACAGAGTGTAATCAATAGCACTGAATTATACATGTAGAAGTTGTAGAATTGGAGAATGTTTTGTTGAGTATATTTTTGCCACAATTAAAAATAATAATAATTGCATGAATAACAATAAGTACAAGGAAGAAGAAAATGTTCTAGAATGAATTGACTGAGGTGATGATTGTACAACTCTTCTTGATATGACTTAATTATTGGATTGCATGACATGTGGATGAGCGTCAATAAAACTGTTTTTTTAATAGAGTTTTAATATATCATCTGTCTTTAAGTTTGTTGTACTGGGATGGATGGTGTGTTGCTGTGATACTGGAAACCACTGGGATTTCAAATGCTAGCAGGGTCCCCCACAGTAGACAGGTTTCAGAGGAGCCTGCAGAGAAAGTCAGGCTAAAAAGGTAGCCTACTTCTGAAAAGCAGTCAATATGTAAGGCTACATATGCATCACAACGAAACATCGTCTGACTCCTGTGCTCTGGACACCCCATAAGGAAGAGTCCATCACTGTGGGAGAGCACGAGTTGGTGAAGTAGTGGAGCGACGGTCATAAGGAAGAGCCTTGATGCGATGGGTTGGCCATCGTTACAGGAATGATTCCAGCATGTTGGATAGTGTAAGGATAACACAGGCCTGGGCAGCATTGGATTCTATGTGTATAAGATTGCCATGAGTCAGGGATGATTTAAAAGCAGATATCCATCTCTCTATCTATCTAGCATTCTATTACCTAAAGCTTTCATGGTTTTAAGGATTCTGTTAAAATATTATCAGAAAAAGCATCTAAGCATCTCCAAATATAAAGGGCTTTGATACTAAAACTAATTTTCAGCTTCTTTTGCACTTTAAACATATATATTCTAAACCAAGACTAGACCCACTCTGACGTGGATGAATCCCAAAAAGTGAACCACGGTGGAAAATCTTCTTTGGTCATATCTGGTGAGACTCAGGCTTTCTAGTAGAAACAAAAGGGACTTCGCAGCCAGGAAGAATCCAGGGTTGGCCTCATATTAGCCATGAAAACTTAGTCAAAGTATAATTCCCAAACTTTGTCTTTGGGGAAATAATTTGCTATCAATTCTATTCCAAATCACAGAAAGTCTATAGGAAAAGACAGATTGCCATATATTTCTCCTATGGAACCATTAGTGGATTCAAACAGTCAATTTGGGGGTATCAGTCAAATGTCTTAACCATTGTCATGAGGGCTCCTTTAGGATTTCCTAAGCATTTCTTTCCTAGACAATTTCTTACTTGTGTTTTAAAAAGAATTTTGTGTGTGTCACACACACACAATTTAACTGGTTTTCATCACTCCCAGCACCCCACTGTGGCAGTCGTGTGCTTATGTTAATTTATGATTGAAACATAGGGGTGAAGTCTAGCCTGTTAATCTGGAGATAGCCATTGAGTAGCCAATAAGGCCTCCGTGTGGGCATGGTTTTCTCCTGAGACTTCTGGGAAATCTCACGATATTTCCCTTGTGGAGATGAGAAGCTATCTTCCCCACTTGTTGGGAGTTAGTCTCAGAGATGATGAATCGCGGACAAGACAAGATGGCAGCGTCTGAGGAGCCGGAGAAGCCACACAGCTTTGCCCTGATAGAGCTGGACCTCTGAGACTGGAGAGGCCATGTGGAGACCCCAGCCAGCTATGAGTTGCTTCTGCCACCACTGGATGCTGCTGCTGGACCCTGAGCCCATCAGCATGGAGCCATGGGTAGATTCTGCACCCACTGACCTGTGGCTTCGTGAGTCGGAAGGAGACATTATAGACTGGCATCAGGCATATGGGCTAATATATTGGACTTATAACTTTGAACTGGACTGGGTTGTGATGCTTTCTCAGAGTTCCATTCCTTTTGTATATAAACCATTCCCTTATACCCATATGTGAGTCTATGTATTTTTCTAGTCTACCCAGACTAGCACACTCACCAACTTTTCAATCAATTAAATTCATTTATTTAAGATACCTTCTGGTTCAAAAAGACTAGTCACACCCACCCTTGCCTTACAGTGGTATTTTGATGTGCTTAGAAATGTTTAGTCACTAGACAATTTGAGCAAAAAGGCAAGTCAGATGAGACCAAAAATGGACTCATATTTGGGGGTAATCTGCCCTCTTGGAATTTAAAGAAACTTGTCTTAGGAGAAGAAAAGCATCACATTTGCTGCTCTTGGAAATTCCGCCCCATAGTCTGTCTAATAGAAACTTGATCAACATCAGCCAGAAACATTAAGGTGGAAGTCACTCTTCCAAACAGTAGATAGTAGTGTTCTGTCTTTAGTGCCCTGCCACTAGTAGGCACAAGGCACAGAGGCCATCTGAAAACAGTAGTTTACCTTCCTGCCTCTCCTACCCAGCAGCCTCCCAAGATTCTGATCTTGCCCATGTATGTGATAGCCCAACAGGACTTTACCCCTTGTCAGTTCTCGGCAGAAAGTCCCCGCCCACACTGGGAGAAGTCACCTCTATTAGTAACCTGGTATCATCCCTTGTCTGCTGAGAGATGTTTGTTTTTCTACGGCACGAATATGCATAGTTCCCATGGGTACTAATGGGACTTCCCCACAGACACATAAAAGAGAACAGTGCCTTGAGTTGAGACAGATAGAACCTTCTATTGCACCCAGACGTTATCTCATTAATTACCTTCATAACCCTCTGAAGTAACTAGAGGCCAAGAATGATCATGTCGGGGTACCCAGATTCAGGCATGGAGAAGAATTGTCATTATGTATGACACAAAGTGAGATAGCTGACCCAAGGAACTGAGTTGAAAGCCCACACCCTCCGAGAGTTCCGTCCTCTGCAGTGTGGTAGGGTTTGCACCAACCCCAGCTGGCTACGGGGCTCTTGAAATGTGGCTGGTCTGAGTACAGAGATGTAGCAATTAGAAAATGCCAATCAGATTTTAAATACTTTGTATAAAGTATTGTATAAATGCAATGCTTTTAATATGTTGCTTTAAATAGACTATGTTACTAAAACAATAGTGTCCATCTTTACCTTTTTTGGTGCAGTAACTACAATATATTAGGTTACACATATGACTCGCATGTGTAGCTTGACTTGGGCTTCCAATGGAGGGGAAAGATGGAGAGTGCGGTGGACGCTCTTGCACAAATTGCCCCTTATTAACTTGGGAGAAAAATGTGATGTTGGGCCCTGAGTTCTAGTTGGCTTGAACCAACTAGCAGGACATGTGACCTTGGACAAATCATTCTCCTCATTCCTATGAGCTTTGATTTTTTTTTCCTGATAAAGTTAAACTTTTATGTCATTGATTTCAGGATCTCTTTTGGTTCTGATTGTTGACAGGTTTTATATTACTCAACCAGGGGTCCTCAAACTTTTTAAACAGGGGGCCAGTTCACTGTCTCTCGGACCTTTGGAGGGCCAGACTAAAACAAAACAAAACAAAACAAACAAACAAGAGCTATGAACCAATACACTGCAGACCCGGGATGAATCAACTGCTAAGCAGGACAGCGGTGGTGGCAAAAACACCTGGCAGGCCAGATAAATGTCCTCACGGGACCAGATATGGCTCATAGGTCGTAGTTTGTGGTACCCCTGCTTAGACCCTGGTGAAATTCTAGACCCTGATAAAGTTCCAGGTAAGTTCTTAATTCCTCACTACTAGAACAAAATGAAGGGGTTTGCTCCAGGTTAGGGGGTCTGAGTCTGTTCTATTCGGAGTAAGTTCCAGGTGAAAGCAAGACTGGATCTTCTCCGAAGTCACTAGATTATGCTTCTAGGGAGCAAATGAGACTGAGAAATGTAAGCAAGTTGGTTGTAAGACATTTTCTGTCTCAATGATCATATATATATCTTCAATGTCAGTAAGGACAGTTTATACTACATTTCAAAACAAATAAGCTCAAAATCTCTGTGGCTTAAAAAAAAGGTTTATTCCTTAGCCGTGCTCTATGCTTATTTCTGGCCAACCAAAGGGTTCTACTCCTTGTAATCATTCAGACAAACCAAAACCAGCAGTTGTACTCCAGGAGAAAGCCAAGCACTAGACATCTACTCTGACACATGCTTTTGAATGCATACTAACTACAGCAAATGAAAGAAATGACAAAGGAAAGGAGGTGAAGAGGACATATTAAAAGGCAGCTCGATAAGTAAAGTTTGATAGTGAAAAGTGCAGACACCTAGAGCTAGGAAGAAAACGCTGAGCACATCTCAAGGAAAGAAACTGAAGAGAAAATGTCTAAGCCCCTAGTTTCTGTACTGAAAGAGTCTGTGGACAAAATATTGAATGATGCAGGTCACATCAAAAGAAAATTACAGGAATATACAGAGTCACCGTAGCCCAAAATTTAACCATTTCAAGAGGTACCATATAATCAAGAACCAATGGTACTCAAGGAAGAATTCCAATTTACAATGAAGACATAAGCAAAGAACAAGGCTGCAGGAATTATTAAAAAATACTAGTAGAAATATTTCAACAAACTGATGACACACTAAAAGTAGTCACTTGTCTCTGCCAAGAAATTTAGAACGGTGTTGCTATAGATGAATGGAAGACCCGATCTGAACTCTTCTGACTTCCCTTTTGACACAAAGCAGGAGTCAGACAGACCCTAACCCTCCATTATTCTTTACTGTGTTCCCAAACCAACCATTCCTCCCATTCTGATTCTATGCTGGGTTTGATCATTTCTTGCAGTGGCCACAGAACGCACAGCCAATGCTCAGGATTACGAAGAGGTTATTAGAAGCATTGACACGTTTCTACAAGTCAGGATCAGTATGGATACACTCATTGGTCCACAGCAACACCTCTTCTCAGCCAAAACCCAGGTCTCTGGGCCTTGGCCTCTCAGTCACATGGTCCCTGGGCCTTGGCCTCTCAGTCACATGGCGCCTGGGCCTTGGCCCCTCAGTCACATGGTACCTGGGCCTTCGCCTCTGTGGATCAGGAAGTCCATCTGTTAATCTGTCTCACAGTCCCAGTGTCTAAAGCCAGATAAAGCCCCAGAGCTTTGGCGCTTTTCCTCTAAGTCTCGATACCACAATCTCTGCTTTCAAATTCACCACTTCAGAAAGGGATCTCAAACTTGCTCCTCTGATGGTCCTAGGAATTCTCGGTATCCAAGATGGCTCTTACACACAGAGGAGTGAGTGGCTGAGAGGTGTGCCTTTTGTCTCTCAGCAGTTACTGCCAACAAGTCATGACCCTACAGAACAGGATGAACCTGCTCCTGTAGGTCTCTGACACTATCGCTCTTTCTGGGAGCAAGAGGCCAAGTAGTTCTCCTGAGAAGTGACTGGCGGGCTCAAATTGATGACCTTGGGGTTAGCAGACCAGCAGGTAACCACTGCACCACCAGGACTCGGATTGTGGCTTGCTTCACACTCTCGACTAAATTAGCAACTTAAGCCTGTCCCCATGAGCATTGCAGATAAGGCTCGGGCCCCCCTCCAAAAAAAATACACAAGCACAGAGTCCAGCATTGTCTTAAGAAACCGTGGGAAGGCTGATCCCCAGTGGCGTGGTGGTTGTGTGCGGGACTGCGGCCCACTGGGTTGGAGGTTCAAATCCAGCAGCAAAGCTGGGCTTCCTACTCCCACCAACAGAGGGCAGTGATGCCCCCCCTCCAAAAAAAAAAAAAGAAAAGAAAAGAGACCGTGGGCTGCTGCTACTGCTGTTGTTGGGGGCCTGTGAGTAGGTTCCAACTCAGAGTGACCCTATGTGGAACTGAACAAAGCACCGCCCAGGTCTGCGCCATCTCACAATTGTTCTTAAGCCTGAGCCCATTGCTGCAGCTACTGTATCACTCCATCTCGTGGAGGACCTTCCTCTTTGTCATTGCCGCTCCACCGTGCCAAGCTTGATGTCCCTCTCTAGAGGTAAGCCTCTTCTGACAATTTGTCCAGAGTACGTGAAACCAAGTCTTGCCATCCTGGCCTCTAAGGAGCATTCTGGTTATACTTCCCAAACAGATCTCTTTGTTTTTTTAATATTCTTCACCAACGCCACAATTCAACCCATGGATTTCTTTCTTCCTCTTCCTTCCTCGATGCCTAACTTTCACATGCACAGGAAGCAATGGAAAAGACCGTGGTCCCAGCTCAGCTTAAAGTAACACGCTTGCTCTGCCAACCTTTTGAACAGATGTACCCAATGCAACAAGTCTTTTGATCTCCTAACTGTTGCTTCCATGAGCGTTATGGAGTCAAGCAAGACCAACTCCTTGATAACTTCCATCTGTTCTCGATTTATCGTGATGCTATCCATTGGTCCAGTTGTGAGGATTTTAGTTTCCTTCACAATGAGTTGTAATCCATTCTGAAGGCTGCAATCTTTGATCTTCATCAGCAAGTGTATTGAGTTCTCCTGACTTTCAACCAGGAAGGTTGTGCTATCTGCATGTTGTGGTTGGTTAATAAACCTTCCTCCAATTCTAATGCCAGGCTTCTTCATAAAATTCAACTTCTGTGATGAATTGCTCAGCATAGATACTGGTTAAGTAAGGTGAGAGACTATACAACCCTGATGGACCCCTTTTCGGATTTTAAAACATGCAGTATCTCTTTGTTGAGTTCATACAACTGCCTCTTGGTCTATGTACAGGTTCTACATGAGCACAATTAAATGTTCTCCAATTCCCATTCTTCTTAAGGCTATCAATAGTACGTTATAATCCACAGTGGAGTGCCTCTGAGTGGTCAATTAAACACAAGTAGACATCTTTCTGGTATTCTCTGCTTTGAGCCGAGATCCACCTGACATCTGCACTGATAAATAACCCTTGTTCCACATCCTCTTCTGAATGTAGCCTCAGTCTCTGGCAGTTCCCTGTCAATGTACTGTTGCAACTGTTGTTGGATGAGCTTGAGCAAAATTTTACTTGCATATAATACTGTTCTACAATTTGAGCATTCTGTTGGGTTGCCTTTCTTTGAAGTGGGTGCAACTATGGACCTCTTCCAGTCAGCTGGCAAAGCAGTTGCTTCCAAATTTCTTGGCATAGATGAGTGAGTGCTTCTTTCGTCAGCTTGTGTAAACATTTCATTTGGTATATCCTTGAAATTATGGCGAGAAGGGCCATACTAACTGACTACATCTCAACAGTGACATGGCCAACAGACTAAAAGAGATGAATACTTATGCCCATTCTACAGAAAGGAGACTCAAGAGAATACAGAAATTACCGAGCAACATCATCAATATCACATGCCAGTAAAATTTTGCTGAAGGTAGCTAAATAATGGTCGTATTGACAAGGAGATGCCAGAAATTCAAGCTGGAATTGGAAGAAGATGTGACATGAGTAACATCTTTGCTGAAAACAGAAAATACCAGAATGATGCTTATTTTTGTTTTCTTGGCTATGCAAAGGCATTTGACTTTGGATCATAACAAATTATGGGTAATATTGAGAAAAACAGGAGTTCCAAAGCCCTTCTCTGTGTTTATGCAGAACTTGTATATGGACTAAAAAGTCCATATACTATAGGCAGAACTGGAACACATTGTATGGTTTTAAATCGGGAAAGATTTCCCAGTAAAGATCAAGGTTGCAGTCTTTGGTATGGATTTCAACTCAATGTAAAGAAAGCAAAAATCCTCACAACTGAAGCAATAGACAATATCATGACAAACAGAGAGAAAAAAATCAAAGTTGTGAATGAATTCCTTTTGCTTGGATCCACCATCGATGTTCATGGAAACAGCAGTCAAGGTCAGATACAGGCCCCTCCATGGGATTTTCTCACCTTGCTGAGTATCACGTAATCATTGAGGTACGGTCAAGCAACCTCTAATAAATATCACCACCAACAAAAGGCACCAACAAGGTTGCGAGTGTCCAGTCCCTAATCCAAGGCAGCACTGACTGAGCTGCTTCCTTAGAAATCCTCTAAGAGAACGGCTCCATTCCAACCAGAGTCCTGTCCCACCTACAAACATGCAAACCTGAGCCCTGCCCCTCAGTCTGCCCCAAGGGCCATGAACCTCTCTAGAGACCTCCATCAGAAAGGGCACAGCCATGAGTGCTGTGAGCTGGACACTGGGCTTTTCAGTCAGCTAAATTGTGTCATACAGACCCTTCTGTGTACTCAAGGCAAATATACAAATAAATGAAGCTAAAAATACAGACTGGCTCAATAGAACACATATTGGATGAGACCTCTGTAAAGTAGCTTATTTTAGCCAAAGGACAGCCAACCATACGTAACATTAATGTTCCCAGTGTCCTATGATAATGTTTGGAGTGCCGTCCCTTGCCTAGTGGGTTGCACAGTGCTTTGGGCTCAAACAGAACCTTAATCTGTGTCAAAAATCCTGAATTACTGCAGTGGTCCATCTGCAGTGACCAGTCCTGCTTTCAGACTGAACTTCTCAGAATCATATCCCACTTGGGGGTGACCCACTTAGCTGGTCAAGTAGCAGCTGCACAGTCATCCTATGGCTGTTCATATGGCTTATGGATCACAAGCATTTCTAAAAACAGACACAATGAATGCCACACTCCCAGAAACACTCAAAAATGACAGATAAAAAATCATATGAAGTCTGTAAGTATCAGATGCTTAATTTTGCATTGTCTCAAACCATGACAGTCAGACCAAAAAATGTATTAAATAGGAGATGAGGTTACTGAATCCATAACCTATGCCAGGGACTTTGCAAAGTCATTGTGAACTCATTTGATCCTCTTAACAGCCCTGTGAGGCAATCACTATTACCCTCCCACTTCACATATGCAGACATTGATGTTCTGACAAACCAAGAAATTTTCCCGTAGTCATAAAGATGGAAAGCATGGTTATAAAAGTTTAGGGGCAGGATTCAAACTCAGGCCTCACCCTGGGTCATTGATTGAGCTGCTGCCTTCTTTTTCTTTTTTCTTTTTAAGATGCTGAATTCTTAACCCTGCTTCCAAATGGTGCTAATTTTGAAGACCTTGTAATTCGTTGTCATTTCTGCACCTGCAGTAAGCGCAAAGAATTGGCCACTTTGCATGAATTTTGATGCATTTTCTACCACTGTCGGGATCCCTGGTGATTCAGTGGTTAAAATCCTTGGCTGCCAACTGAAAGGTCAGAGATTTTTCTGCAGGAGAAACAGGTGATTGGTTCCATAAAGATTACAAGCTGAGAACTCTAAGAGGCAGTTCAACTATTTCCTGGCAGATTGTGGTGAGGCAGAAACAAATGAATGACAAGAAAAAGAAAAAGAAACAATTGGATGCCATGGGTTTGGTATGGTGATTTTTGTTTGGATGTGGTTTGGTTTGGTTTGGCTTTGGCTTTCTTTTGGGGGGGGGGGGCATCACTGCCCTCTGGTGGTAGTGGGAGCCATCCAGTCTTGCTTCTGGAGAGCAGCTGCTGGATTTGAACCACCAAGCCAATGGACTGCAGTCCCACACTCAACCACTACATCACCGGGGCTCGGCCCTGGCTTTGGTTTTCTATCACTAGCAAATTGCTTCTAAACTCTCAAAACCCAAATCATATATTACCTCCTCTTTTGCTAACCCTAGCAATGAGATCATGAAAAACCACGAGAATGGGTATTATCAGGAAAATGCAAGATACGTTTGCTGTTCACATCGCCAGAATGTGAAGATATTGGAAACACTTAACGTTTATTGATGAGAATGTACAATGGTGTAGCCATCACAGAAAGCAAAGTGCAATTCTTCGAAGGGTTAAACCAGAATTATCATGTGACCCAGCAATTTCACTCCTAGTGTATATGCCAAAGATTGTAAAGCCGAGAATCAAAGAGACTTGTATAGCAATGTTCATTCCAGCGTGATTCGGAATAGCCCAAATGTGGAAACAACCCAAATGCCTAGCAACAACTAAACAGAATGTTGTGTGTGTGTGTGTGTGTATATATATACATATATGTATATATATAATGGAATACTACTCTCCCATAAAGAGAAATGAATTTCTGATATGTGCAATGACATGGAAGAACCTTGAGAATACTATGCTGAGGCAAACAAATCAGACACAAAAAGACCACCAGAATGCATAGAGGCAAATCTTGAGGGTTTTCCATGGGCTGGTAGGAGTGGAAATGTGGAGTTACTACTGAAAGGGCATTGAATATCTGTTTAGGAGGGTGAAGATATTTGAAAATTAATAGCAGTGGGGCTGGGCCTCCTACTCCCACCATCGGAGAACAGTGATGCCCCCCCAAAAAAAATGAAAAAAAAAAGAATAGTTGTGAGGTTTTCACAGCATGGTGAACATCATTAATATCACTGAGTTGTATGCCTAAAATTAGTTAAAATGGGAAATATTATATAATAAAGATAGAGGGGGAGGAGAGAGAATCATGACATTGAATTTAAAAGGAGTTCTAATGGCATAAAGGGTTAAGAGTTAGGCGGCCAAGCACAAAAGGACAAGGACAACATGAGTCCATGGAGGGAAGTTGAACCAGATGAAAAGGCATAGATACTCTGGCAGTGAGACAGACCAAACCCAATGTACCTACATCATAAAGAGAAAAAGGGAAAGATGCAGATAGCATCTGTGCTGAAAGACTCCCCTCCCCCACCTCCATATCCCTTTAAGGACCACAGAGGAGAAAAAAAATGACCAATGGGGGACCAGGCCAGCAATCCACACAAAGGGAAGACATTGTCTATGTCTCCACAGGAAAGGGAGGGAGAGGTAAAGCAGAGCTCCTTCTGATGTGTCAACCCTTGAGGTTGGGCAGTGCTACAGAGGACAGCTCTGAAAATACAGTTTGGGGAGAGTGGCTGCTCTGACTCTCCTACAGAGGGTCAAACCTGTGAGGAGAGTGCAGCAGATCACCAGTGGGAGCAAAGCATCATCCCAGAGGAATCCCGATTGGAAACTTCTGACTCGGGGGGCAGCACTTGGTACCTCATCTGAACTGGTTGGGTGTTCAGGGAGCCAGACTGAAAGTCTAAAGTTGTACTGGGGTGGGGGGAGCACTAGACCACTCCATCCCTGACTACAGAAAAAGCTATGGGGACTTGCAAGAGGCACTCTCAGTCACAAATGCAGAGGAATAAAAGGGAATACATGCTGTTAGGTAAGCAGTCCCAGGATGTGGAACCCTGAGAGAAAGGGAGACTGGGATGGTGGGTTATAACAGGATTACAACAGGTCTTGCTCCCTACTTAAAAGAGAGATACCATGGGTATCCACTCTGGGTCAGGTTATAGTTAGACTTATATGGTCGTTATTTCTTTTTTTCTCTCTTTTGATGTCTGTCTGTGTAAGATAGGCAGGATAAGCAATCCCAAGGAGATAGAGAAGAGACCAATGGTTACAAGAGAAGTGGAGAATGGGAGTGGAGGAAGCACAGGAGGAGAGTGATGAGCCAAAGACAACAATGACGGGATTAGCAAGGGTTCTAAAACTGACGATGAGGAGAGTGTAGTGTTCCTGATCATGTTTGACCAATTGAAATATACCTGAGAGAAATTACTGAAAGGTGAACAGTGGGTAAGCATAATAGTGAGGCAGGAGGGAAGAAAAAGAGGGAAGAAGAAGGAAGTAAAAATTATATACCTATATACTCTGAGTTTTTCATCACATTTTCAATGCAGTTTTTGTGGTAAAATTAGGACCTTGGCTGATATTCATATTGGTTTATACTAAATTATATATGGCAAGTAGGTATAAATATAGATATGTATATATTCAAATGTATAAAGATATAAATATAGGCATATTTGTGTATGTATGGGTATACATACATATATATACAACAAGGAAGTATTTATCTCTTGTTCTTTGGGCCTCTATTTAAATCTTATCTCAGTACAGGAACAGTTTTTTTCTAATAATGTGGCACTGTATGATACTCACCTTCCCTACCTGATCTCTGAAGACAAAATAGGTGCTTAAGCAAATCTGGTGAAGAAAGCTGATGGTGCCTGGATATTAAAAGATATAGTGCCTGGGGTCTTAAAGGCTTGAAGTTAAACAAGCAGCCATCTAGCAACAAAGCCCACATGGAAGAAGCACACTGCCTGTGTGATCATGAGGTATCGACAGGACTACGTATCAGTTCAAAAACAAGTTATCAAGTTGACATGAAGGAACGTGACAAAGTGTAGACCCAAACCCACCTGTAAGATAATTGGACAAGGAGAGGAATAGAGTGACCAGACTTCAGCCCGATGTGCTAAGACATGACTACAACATACCAGCACGTACCAGGGAACCAATAGAGAGGTCTGCAGTCAGGCCTTAATCCCAACTATGTGGACACCCCCCCACACCCACACCCCCTAGAGTCATGCACTTCAGGAGACAGCACTGAAGCTACAGCTTGTGGAGAGGGACACATCTGATTAGAACACACAGGAGAAATGAAGAGGGATGGAGAGGGAGGGGAATACATACTGGCCAAGGACGATATTCTTGCTTAAAGCAGACAATGATAGAGAAGACTATAGGGCCATCCCCACCACAAGAAACAACATCCCTCACTGAACCATAGTGCTTCGGGTGACAATCCTGCAGACACAATGCAGGAACTGTGCCCAATCTGACCTCATCACACTGGGACAAAACATTAAGGGCCTGCAACAGAACAACAAGGGGAGCAAAGTGATGAAATTCCCAGGGAGTACCAAAAATAGACTTTGGACACAGAGTGTGGCGTCCCGTCAGACTCGAATGGAAAACACTAGTAAAGGCCAACAAACAGACCTTGAATTATTTATAGGCTTTTCCATTTTTGTCAGTGGCTTTCTTTTTGTTATTTTGTTTTGGGGAGTTTGTTGTTATTGTTGTGCTAGTTCCTTTGTTGTTTTTGTTTGGCTTTGCCTGGTGTTTGCACTTATTAATGTCTCTGCATGTCTACCTAGATAAGATAGGAAGGATAAACAATTCAGAACCCATACGAATGAGACCGATGGTTTCGACTTGGGGGGAATAAGAGAGAAAGAGCGGTGGGAGAAAGGAATGGGGGTGTGGAGGGTGGGGAAACCAACTAAGGAACAAGGGAAACAAAGTCAAGTGAACTAAAATCAATGGAGAGAAAGGCATAGGATGCTGAGTGAGGCTTAATCAAGGGCAATGTAGCAGGGAGGAGTTACTAAACCCAAATGAAGGACAAACATAATGGTGGAACAAGGGGAAAATAAAAGGAAATAGAGGAAAGAATAAGGAGGCAAAGAACATTTATCAAGGTCTAAATATAGGCATGTACACATGTAAATATATCTATATATAACAAGGGGGGAATAAATCTATGTACTTAATCTTATGTTAAGATTAAGTTTGCAGATGGACATTGGATCTCGACTCAATTACCCCCTCAACACAAGAACACTTTGTTCTAACAATCTGGCATTCTGTGATGCTCACCTTCCCAATACAATCGATCAAGACAAAATGGGTGCATAAGCAAATGTGGTGGAAAAAACTGATGATCCCCGGCTATCAAAAGATATAGTGTCAAAAAAAAAAAAAAGATATAGTGTCTGGGGCTGAGCCCCGGTGGCGTAGTGGTTGTTCGCAGGACTGCGGCCCACTGGGACGGAGGTTCAATTCCAGCAGTGGGGCTGGGCCTCCTACTCCCACCACCAGAGAGCAGTGATGCCCCCCCCCAAAAAAAAAGAAAAAGATATAGTGTCTGGGGGCTGAGCCCTGGTGGTGTAGTGATTGTGCGCGGGACTGCGGCCCACTGGGTTGGGGGTTTGATTCCAGCTCCACGGAGCAAAGGCTGGGCCTCTTACTCTCACCACCTGAGGGCAGTGATTGCCCCCCCAAAAAAAACAGACAAACA